>JZKD02S0763219.1:9289-21790 GCA_000966675.3 Picea glauca
CTAGGGTTTCTACACCTTAGTGAGCCTTTCTCCCCTAGGGTTTCATTGTTGAGGCCTTGCCTTAGCAACACCTCAACATTTAACCCTCTTGTCTTTAGCCATATTACTATCATCATGGCCCTTCAAAATTTGCAGTTGTTTTGACTCCATTTGCCCTAATAACGCACTGATCTAAGACTTCTTGTGTTGAGTACCTTGATCTTACACACATCCAAATACTTTGAACTACTACTAATCCTTCTAACCCTAGCTTAGACTTACAATTACTAACCCTATTGTTGTCGTCATCTATTCATGCTATAAACATCTCTATGCAACCTTTATTTATCTTTAAAGCAATTGAATGATTGGCTAAAGCGTTGCTTCTAGTATTGTTACATTGATTGCTATTCATCATTGCAAAGTTTCTTTAGCATTTATTGTGAAGTGACATTGTGTAATCATTGTTATTGTATAACATTGATTTACTTCATCAATATTTTTGGTCAATTGCTTATCATCAGAAAGTCTTTTATATGAAGTACAAACCAGCAAGTAATCTTGCACATCTATAGTTTCCTTGTTGCTTTGTCTTGGGCAAGTACACTTTTT
Organism: Picea glauca; assembly: GCA_000966675.3. Taxonomy (NCBI): domain Eukaryota; kingdom Viridiplantae; phylum Streptophyta; class Pinopsida; order Pinales; family Pinaceae; genus Picea; species Picea glauca. The sequence continues at coordinate 9,881 of JZKD02S0763219.1, forward strand.
GGTTATTACTTATCTTTATTGGCTAATTAGCTGGGACTTTTTGATCAGTGGTGACTTGTGAGGGGGAATATTATATTTAGCCTTTCAAACCTTTGCCTTCTCAAAACCCCAGGTCATTGGGGATGTCTCCCTTGGGCCTACCACCCTAACAGAAAGAGCTATCCCATTGAGGTGAAAGTGGTGGGATAGTCTCAAGTTTCGCCTGTTTTCCTTTCTTCTATCCATCTTCTACATAACTACAAACTGTGCGATAACAGAACCGATGGTAGTTATGTTGAAGACGATATATATATTTGTGTAGCCCTAAGAGGCAATTTGGCAAGTTTTCCCTAAGAAGCAAATGGGCATGTTATGTAAGCCCATTGTTTGTAGTATTTATCTTTGAGCAATAAGAATATCGATACCTTGCCCCTGTGGATGTTTCCTTGGCACATTGTCAAGGTTTTACAACGTAAATTTGTGTCTTGTTGAATATGTTTATGTTATCTTTGTTTTCCATTATTTCTTCACAATTATTTTGTACTGGATTTTATTTCTTCTATGGGTTCACATTTCCAACAAGTGGTATCAAATCCGCAATGAGGAGAAGTTGAGAGACGACACATTCATTTGACAGAAGTATAGTTGCCTGAGAAATACAGTTGGATCCATGATTGCGTGGAGAGGTTGCAGAATCAAAAAAATAAAAAAACAAAAAAAGGTGCCTAACAGAGGAGGGCATCAACTTCAAGCTTAACAAAGAGCTCATATAGATCATCGAGGACCACATTGGGGGTTTCTGTCAGAAGCTAATGAACAGGGTCGGTGTGGACTTCAACGAGTTATTCTAGAGCATCCATCTCAGCAGGCCACCAATCTTGAACTAGTTGGAGAAGAAGATGAGCGTTGGGCCAGAGAAGTTGTATTACAGTCGATAGACACTAGTGGATTACGATAACATGAACAATAATACGATTATGTACGTGCTTGATGCCATGCGGTTGGGATGGCGAGCAATCTAGTGGAATCACATGTGGAGAGAAGTTGAGGGGTCGCGTGGGTCGTCAAAATATGCATGAGATCAACGAACCATAGATTCAAGAAGAATAACACACCAAAGGAATTATGGGTTGTGTGCACCACTTGGGTAACGATCGGATCAGCTAGTCGAGCCGTGTCGGGTGTCCCTGTGCCTAAAGCCGCCTGAAAGCAGTTAGACAAGCATAGAGGTGAACGAAGAGAGGAAGCAAGCGACGAAGCACAAGAAGTAGTGATCCAAGAATTGGAAACGAGCAAAGGTTCTGCAGTTAAATAAATTCAGGGCAAAGGTTTTTCAAGTCCCCTCGAGATGTTGCAAATGAAAGACCAAGGCAAGCCATGCAAGGAAGCTTAGGAACAAGCGAATCATAAAGGCTAAAGCCTTGTGATTCCAAGGATGGATTCAACAGCGATGGCGATGGGCTTGGGCTTACGATGCGCAATGCCACAACATGAGAATGGCAAGTTTTTTCGTTGATGAGCAAGGCCAACTTTACGGACTTGTGTGCTAGTGGGACGGTTGAAGCAGGGGCGCGGTGGCCAAACTGACGTTGTTGAGGGGCAAGCTACAGCACAAGGAGGGGCTTTCGAAATGATCGTGGTTGGCTACCAAATCAAGATTCTGAAGGGCATGACGATGCTCCAAGCCTACGAGTTAGCGGGGATCGATATCCCTCGCTTCTACTATCTTTCCCACCTCTCCATCGTCGAAAATTGTTGCATGTGTCTCATTGAGAATGAGTGCGGCAAAGTTGTTGTTGAAGGTGAAGGTCGAGGTAAGGATCGAGGTCATTGTTAGTGCATGAGAGGTGCACTAGTGGGAAAAGGGCCATGCAGCGCATGGTGATGTCTCAAGTAGCACTGGACGCGACAGTAGCAACAATGGACATGGTGAGTGCATTCCCATAGAGTCCTAAAGGCAATAGCAACACTAAATAAAAAATTTATTATTATTATTATTATTATAATGGAGTTGAAAGTTTAATTACATGTAAATGGGTATACAACTGTAAGACCTAGTTAGGCATGCGTACCCTCGGTAAATAACTGATAAAGTCTAGACATAGACCTAGGTGATAGGGGGGGACAAGTTGAATTCCCAAATACCCTGGTCATAAACTTTGAGGGGAGTAGGACCTAGATAATTACCCAAGTCAAGTTTTAAAAAGGGGGGAAGAATGTTGGGTTAAACTTGAATTAGTGAAAGACTCAATGAGTTATATCCATTTTAAGTCATCAGTGGTGGTTTTCGGGCCCATGGTATTGTGCCCGTGGATTGCATGTAATGAAGCTTTTAAAAAGGCTTAGGATACTCCATTGAAATTAGCCTGGAAGTGAGGGGTGAAGGCTCACTTGGTTGTCTTGGTTGGATTCAATCAAGGGAACAAAGTTTGGAAACCTTTACAAGCTAGAAAGGAGTAATCAAATAAATGAAGCAATGATGGTATTTGAGGAAGCAAATGAATCTACTCATTTATGGCATCAACGACTAGACCATATGAGCGAGAAAGGGCCAAAGGTACTGATAAACTGTAAGTTACTTCCAGATTTAAAATCTTTGAATTTGAATTTCTACAAGCATTGTGTTTTTTGGGAAGCAGTGTAGACAGAAGTTTAAAACAAGTGTTTGGGGGCCATCCCCTACAATTTATTTTGGAGGATCATCACACTTTATGACATTTATAGATGATTACTCTAGAAAGGTGTGGGTCTATACGCTCAAAAAAAAAGTTGACGTGTTTAATGTATTTAAGTAATTTAGACTTTTGGTTGAAAAGAGAATTGGCAAGTCAATCAAGTGTTTGAGAACAAATAATGGAGGCGAGTTCACATCTTTGGAATTTGAAAATTATTGCAAGAAAGCTAGGATCGAAAGGCATAAAACCACAGTTTACACTCCGCAGCAAAATGGTGTGGCTGAGCGCATGAACGAGACTCTTCTAGAGAGAGTAAGGAGCATGCTCAGTGATGCCAAGTTGCAGCAAGAGTTGTGGGTAGAAGCAGTCACTACGACTTGCTATCTGGTAAATCGGTCACCATCAATTGCAATAGACCGTAAGATTCTTGAAGAGGTATGGATAAGTCATTTATGTAATTATTCAAATCTAAAAATAATTTGGTTGTGATGCCTATGCTCTTATTTCTAAAGATCGGCTTTCTAAGTTGGACCCTGGATCAAAGAAGTATATATTTGTTGGTTATGGTGATGGAGTTAAGGGATATAGATTGTGGGATACTACTGGCCACAAAATCATCATTAGCAGAGATGTGGTATTTGATTAATCTCCTCTTATAAAATTCAGACATAGTAGAAGTTGATAAGAAACAGGAACAAGTACAACAAAATCAGCAAATTCAGTTGGAAACTCATGGTGGCAAATGGGTCTACAAACTGAAAAAAGGGAGTTGATGTTAAAATTGAAAGGTACAAAGAAAAATCGGTGGAAAAAGGGTATTCTCAAACGAAAGGTATTGATTTCCATGAAATATTTTCACTAGTTGTTAAGCTTGTTTCTATTCGTGTAGTATTAGCACTAGTTGCCTTACTTGATCTTGAGTTAGAGTAGCTAGATGCTAAAACAACATTTTTACATGGAGTTTTGGATGAGGAGATATATATGGAACAACCAGAATGGTTTTTGTTCGAGATTGCAAAAGAATATTTGTTTGCAAACTCAAGAATTCATTGTATGGCCTGAAGTAGTCTTCCAGGCAATGGTACAAGAAGTTTGATTCCTTCATGTGAGCCAAAATTTTACAAGAAGTGGTATGACCATTGTGTTTACTTCAAAAGTTTAGAAAATGGTATATTCATTATCTTGGTGTTATATGTTGACGATATGCTTGAGCAAGCAAAAGCATGGTTGAGATCAGCAAGTTAAAGGCTCAATTGGCTAGGACTTTTGATATGAAGGATCTAGGAGCAGCAAAACAAATCTTGGGCATAGAAATACACAGAGATAGGAAACATAGTAAGCTTTGGTTATCGCAACAGAAATATGTGGAAAAGATACCTCTGAGATTCGGTATGAATAATGTGAAATCAGTAAATATCCCTTTGGCTTCTCATTTTAAGTTTTCTTCAAGCTTATGTCCTCGTAATAAAGTAGAAAAGGATTATGTCTCGTGTACCATATGCTAGCGCAGTAGGAAGTTTAATGTATGTGATGGTATGTACAAGACTAGATATTTCACGTGTAGTTGGTGTTGTTAGTAGATACATGGAAAATCCAGGTAGAGAGCATTGGGGAGCAATGAAATGAGTGCTTCAGTATCTTAGAGACACAAGTGCTTATTGTATCACCTATAATGGTTGTAGTGATTTAGTTTGTGGTTATGATGATTTAGAATCCAAATGTTGCAGGCAATTTGGACAAAAATACATCTACTTCAAGTTATGTCTTCACTCTTGCAAGAGTCACATGCATGCAAGGAGGCAATTTGGTTAAAGGGTCTATTGGGTGAGTTTGGAAAACTGCAGGACAAGCTATCAATCCAGCTTATCACAGTAAGACCAAGCATATTGCAATTAAATACCATTTTGTAAGACAAGTTATTGATCAAGGTGGAGTAGCTCTTAAGAAAGTCCATTGTGCAGATGTGTTCACAAAATCAGTGCTATTAGAGAAGTTGTGGTGGTGTTTGGCTTCTCTTGGCTTGTAGAAAAGGTGATAAATGGGCTTGGGCAAGGTATTAGGTAAATTGTTGTCAAGGTGGAAATTGTTGGAATTGTGACAACAAACAAAACCGGTGAACGGTGGTGGTTCATGTAACGACAACAATTCTTGAACCGGTGGTAGTTCATGTAACAGTGGTAGTTATGTTTAAGACGGGTATATATATTTGCGTAGCCTTGAGAGGCAAATTGGCAAGTTTTCCCGAAGGGGCAAATGGGCAAGTTATGTAAGCCCGTTGTTTATAATCTTTATTTCTGAGCAATAAGAATACCGATACCTTGCCCCGTGGATGTTTCCATGGCACATTGTCAATGTTTTACAACGTCAATTTGTGTCATGTTGTATGTGTTTATGTTATATTTGTTTTCCGTTATTTATTCACAATTATTTTTTACTGCATTTTATTTCTTTTGTGGGTTCACGTTTCCAACAAACATCTCTATGCGGCATGCATTTATGCAAAAGTAATTCAACTAGGATGGGAGCAATGTAGAAAACACAGACCATAGCATCAATTTACTTGCAAATCAAATGTCTCTTGACCGTGTTAATCCACCCTTGTAAATATTTTCACAACCACTGTGAAGCACCAAGATGGTACAAGATTTTGACTACAAAAACAATAAAACGTATAATTGTTTGGTTTATAAAGCAGGTTATACCCTTTCTTATACATCGAAGGTCCACCAAATCCTTACCAAACATATCTAATGTATGCAGGAATTGATCTTACAATAAGTATACTGCTAGCGTACCCACAAAATGAGTGAAGGAGAATGCCAAAAGGTATTAAGCATGAAAAGAATAATGACCAATCAAAGCCCAGGTTTGATATGCACTGAGTGGAGAATTGGGTATATGCTTGAGTGGGTGCATATCAAGTCCAGGTTTAGATTTTCAACGCTAAATGTTCCCTGTTAGCATGTTCCACTGAGAGTTTATGTGTTTCTGAAAATGTCATTCTGACTCTCCTGTCTCAAACATAGGCATAATCAGAATTAATTTTGGAACTTCTCCTTTTCACCTAGCCATTATCTGAACTCTTGTCTCAGTTCAGATTGAAAAGATAATATGTCAAATGCTTCTGTCCTAATGCTTCCATTTTATTTCCATAGGCAGGGATGAGATAAGGGAACCCCATTCATAGGGCTCAGACTTACAGTAAGCTCAAATAGGAATGTAATAATGAGCACCAGCTAAGCTGTTTAATAAATGTGACCTTAGTTATATTAAATTTAGCTATTTGCTTCACTGCATGACAAAGTGGTTTAATGACTACTTTTACCAAATCATGAACTCTGAGAAAAAGGGGTCAAAGCATAGGAACAGCCATGGGACCTGTTACCAATTGAACTTGCACTTGAGCTACAGAATCAACTAATCCAAGCTCCCAAAGAGAGACCTGGTGATTTTCAACTCATTGTTTGCGCATAACAACAATCCTAACAACAAGATGTAGATGCATGAAAACATCTCTATGGGGCATGCACTTATGCAAAAGAAATCCAACTAGGATGGGAGCAATGCAGAAAACACAGACCATAGCATCAATTTACTTGTAAATCAAATGTCTCTTGACCGTGTTAATCCGTCCTTGTAAATATTTTCACAACAATTATGAAGCACCAAGATGGTACAAGATTTTAACTACAAAAACAATAAAAAGTATAATTATTTGGTTTATAAAGTAGGTTATACCCTTTCTTCTACGTCAAGGTCCACCAAATCCTTACCAAACATATCTAATGTATGCAAAAATTGATCTTACAATAAGTCTAATGCTAGCATACCCATGAAACAGGTGAAGGAGAATGCCAGGAGGTATTAAGCGTGAAAAGAATAATGACCAATCAAAGACCAGGTTTGATATGCACTGAGTGGAGAATTGGGTATATGTTTGAGTGGGTGCATATCAAGTCCAGGTTTAGAATTTCAACGCTAGATGTTTCTTGTTTAGCATGCTGCACTGAGAGTTTATGTGTTTCTGAAAATGTCATTCTGACTCTCCTGTCTCAAACATAGACATATCAGAATTAACTTTGGAACTTCTCCTTTTCACCTAGCCATTATTAGAGCTCTAGTTTCAGTTCAGATTGAAAAGATAGTATGTCAAACGCTTCTGTCCTAATGCTACCATTTTATTCCAATAGACGGGGATGAGATAAGGGAACGCCATTCATGGGGCTCAGACTTACAGTAAGCTCAAATAGGAATGTAATAATGAGTACCAGCTAAGCTGTTTAATAAATGTGACCTTAGCAGTTATATATTTAGCTATTGCTGCACTGCATGACAGAGTGGTTTAATGACTGCTTTTACCAAATCATGAACTCTGAGAAAAAGGAGTAGTCAAAGCATAGCAACAGCCATGGGACCTGTTACCAATTGAACTTGCACTTAAGCTACAAAGTCCCAACAGCAGGTGCAAGCCAAAGGTTAACTCAAGACTCAAGAGAGATATCACTGTCACCACAATAGCACCTCTTCTTTCTTAAGACTGGCTTTTCTCCGGCACAAGGGAGGTGTCCCTAGGGTTAGGATTACTAAGGCTTTATGCAATGAAGGCTTGAGATTTAAAGAAGAGTTTCCATAGTAAAACAGATAATTATATGATTTATTTGGTTTATTTTTAGGGTGGTTGGAGGTGATTGTAGTGCCAATGACCCAATCGAGTATATGGAGTCTTGAGGCTTCTAAGAGGGCTGGAAATCATGAATGGATGTGGGTAAATATGCTGTTAAAACATGCATAAATCTACCCATGAATGCAATATTAAATGACTGGAAATTAACAGATTTTGTAGGCCCTAACTAGGTGCTCTACTTATCCACATGCAAACAACAACGAGGGATTTTATTTCAAGCTGAAATACAGCATGCAGACTTTCAAGAAAAAGACATAACATCAATGTTTCCAACTTGACGATAAAAACAGCAAAGAGAAGAATAGATAGCACCTCATTCACTCTTCTTCTTCAATGACATGCCGACCTAACATGAAGTCCTTATTGCAGCAGATTTTTAAGAAGATTCTAGAACATAAAATCAGCAAGACGAATATCATGGACAGCCACATGTGTAGAAAACCTTTACAATCACATTTGCCTTCATAAGATATTCAGTTGGGCTCCAAAAGAGGTCTTCTTCATTAATCCAACCATGAATAACAATGGAGAGAGCAAATCCTTATATAGATTTGAGCTCAATCTCCTAGATCAACTATAGATTTGAGTTCTTATATAGATCAACTATAGTTATTGATTAGTTGATCTTATATAGTTGATACTATATAAGATCAACTAATCAATAACTATAGTTGATCTATATAAGAGCTCAAATCTATAGTTGATCTAGGAGATTGAGCTCAAATCTATATAAGGATTTGCTCTCTCCAYTGTTATTCATGGTTGGATTAATGAAGAAGACCTCTTTTGGAGACGAATTGAATATCTTATGAAGATAAATGTGATTGTAAAGGTTTCTATGTAAGTGTGGCTTCCATTTTCTTCCATATTGCTGATTTATCATTGCTGGAAATTACTTATGATTCTGCTGCAATAAGGGCTTCATATAGATCAGCTATGTCATTGAAGGAGGTTGGATGAGGTGTTTCCTATTTAACCTTCTTGTTGTTTTTACTCTATAATTGAATTATTAATTTATTTATCTTACACCATTTCTATGAAAGATTGCATGATGTTTTCAGCTAGAAGTAAAATCTCTCCTTATTTGTCTTTGCATGTTCATACAAAGGCACCTTTGTAAGGACCTTTACTTTACTCTTTTCCAGCAATACAATGGTGCATTCATAGGTAGTGATATTTTGCATGTCAAAACAGCACCTTTCACCATCCCCACTCATCTATTTTTCAGCCCTCTTAATTTCCTTTATTGATTCCATTTGCCCAAGTTAGATAGGCACTAGTCTTAGTCCTCCATCCACTCTATCTATAAAAAAATCTGTACTACAATTTCTCTTTTGCTAAAGCTACTTCTCCATTGTTTCATGAGTCTCTATTACATAGCTTTAATGATTCTATTCTAGAGATACACCCCATGTGCGGAGGAGAGCCAGCCTAAAGTGAGAGAGGATGTTGTTGTGGTGACAATGGACAACCCCTTTTAGTTCCCTCAAGGTTGCACTTGTGCTTTGGGGCTTTATCACATGAGATACACGTTTGAGCAGTAACAGGACCACATTCTGCTTTAGACTTCAAAACTGCTCCCATTTTATTTCTACAAAACAGAGATGAGAAAAAAGGGATCCCCTCCACATGGGGCCTTTGACTTATTGTTTTCCCAACTGAAAATGCAATAATGGGCACCACCTGAACTTAAGCTGATTAAATAAGTGTGATCTAAGCTGAAGTTTACAAATTGTGAACCATTAAGAAAGGGTAATTAATCCATAGCAGCAGCCATGGAACCACACTAGGCTTTCCCCCGCCAAACTGCTTCCATTTTATTTCTACAGGCAGGGACAAGAAAAGGGAACCCCCTTCATGGGACCTCAACTCAGAGTAAGCTTAACTAAGAATGTAATAATAAGTACCAGCTCAGCTGTTTACTCAATGTGATCTTAGCACTTACATTAAATTTAGCTATTTGCTGCACTGCATGACAAAGTGGGTTTGGTGACTGTTATTCTAAATCATGAATCCTGATAAAAAGGAAGTCAAAGCATAGGAACAGCCACGGGACCACATTCTGCTTTAGCCTTTTATTTCAGCCAGACAGAGATGAGAAAAAAGAGATCCCCCACATGGGGCCTTATTTTTTAGCCCAACTGAAAATGTAATAATGGGCACCAGCTAAATCTATGCTGATTAATAAATGTGATCTAAGCTGAAGTTTCCTAATCATTAAACCCCCAAAAAAGGATAATTCAAACATTGAATCAGCCATGGAAGCACACTGTTTTCCCCTGCCAAACTCCTTCCATTTTATTTCAACAGACAGGGATGAGAAATGGAACCCCCGTGATGGGACTTGACTCATAGTAAACTCAACTAAGAAGGTAATAATGAGCATCAGTTGAGCTGTTTAATAAATGTGACCTTAGCAATTATATTAAATTTAGCTATTTGTTGCATTGCACGACAACAGGGGGTTGATTTTGCATGGCTTCTTTTTCCATGTCATGAACCCTGAGAAAAAGGGAAATCAAAGCATAGGAACAGCCATGAAACTACAATCTGCTTTAGTCTTTATAGCTGCTCTCATTTTGTTTCAACAAAACAGAGAAAGAGAGAAAAGGGATCCCCACCACTTAGGGTCTTGACTTATTGTTTGACAAAATGGGTTTGATGACTAGCTTTCCTAATTATGAACCCTGAAAGGGCATCCATCTGTTTGGCATGATATAGAGAGATCCTATTTGCCAAAATAGGCACCATCCATCCAGACCAATATACCCTGACACATAAATGATGACCTGAAAACACCTAGAATAACAACAGCAAGACCCCTGTGCAGTACTCAGTGTGCAACATCTATGTGAGGTCTCAGATGCTTCATTGTCTGTTTAATCCTCCATCAGCTCTTTGGGAAACTGCTAAACCAGACCCTATTGCATCTGTTGCCACAAACTAGGGTGCTGCCTGATGCAGTACTTTTGGAGAGGGCTATGATATTTTTGGGCAGCCTTGTAGAAAACTGTTCATTCTTCACTGGGGAGGAAATCTGTCAAGAGCATCCAGATACAGTTGATGCAACGATAAGTGGCCTTCAAGAAACAGTCCAGATCACTGACATTCTGGAAAATAAAGAAAACTCCACGGGAGAGGCTGAGGCTATGGCTACTGCACAAAGGCAGTCTGACAGTGAAAGGATTGAAGTTAAGGGCATGCTGAAGAGACTTGATGCAGATGAGCATTCCAGTGTTTCTTTGCACAAGATATATTGATAGTTAGTGAAAGCTTTTGTTAAAAAATGCTTTACTTCAAGACATGTTTGGCAATGTAAAGACTGTAAGAAAAGTAGGTGTGCTCGCTTAACCATAGACATATAGCAATATTGTCACCGAACAATAGGCCGAAGCCACCCCCAAGCACCTTAACCTTGATAGAGAATAATTCCGGAAGCAAACCCTAGGCCTAATAGCCAATCAAGGTAGCGTATCACTCTCCAGAGTTAGCATACCAAGCAGAAAGTCCAAACCATAACCAAGAGAGAGTCCAAGACTGAAACCGAAAATACAAGTTGTAGTAGCTGCAGCTGTAGCTACTCTCTAGACTTGTGCACAACTAAATTTCTGCAGTTGCGAGCTGTGTGTGTCAAATGAGCTCTAGCGTCATGTATTTATATTGCTCCTCCTTAGCTGTCTAGGCCGACTTCTCATTCTGGAGGCTAAAAACTCAATATTAAATATTTCCTTTAGCCGACTTGTCTTCTAGGGTTATGTCCAGTGCTTTAGGGTTTCTTCTTGCTTCCTAGAATATTCTATTCTTCTCAGGGTTACACGTGGAGGTTAATACCTCCCGAAGCTACCAAAAATATCAACACTCCCTCCTAGCTAGGGAGGTATTGAAAGCAATGGTCTTGAGCACAAACATACCATTCAATCAGTAGCACCATCATAGCCATACAGGCTCTCATGATTAGATCACGAGCACCATCATCACTATCAATATCATCTGATAGCATCAACTGCATCATCTCTTGAAGCCATACTCCATCTGAGTAATCAAGCATGATGTTGAATAAGTCACTCACTCCACGGAGTGATACAAGAACCATTCTTCTAATCTGGACATATGTCCTAGAAGAATAACTATTCCAACAGATGTTGGAAGCCATGCCATGGGCTACAAGGACTATTCTTCTAATCCAGACATACGTCCTAGAAGAATAAATGTCCTGGACCATTTTCTGTCTAGAGAATGTCTATCCATCAACACACTGACTATCCATCTAGCTGATAATCATTTTCAACACTACTGATAGAATACATGGCAATCAGAACAATGTCATTCAATAGAACACAACTGTGTCTATCCATAGTAGTACACAACTACTATCTAGTGGTACACAACCACACCAAGTAGCACATGGCTACTTAATCAAAGACACATAGTCACAACCAATGGAACACATCCACCACAGTAACATACATCTATTGTCCAGAGACATACAGTCTCCATAGCAATCATATCATCTGATATCAACCTGCATAAAATAATATCATGATATAAACTGAGTCATCTTGGCCATTCTTC
>JZKD02S0763219.1:91247-114588 GCA_000966675.3 Picea glauca
CACACACACACACACACACACACACACACACACACACAACTCGGTCTGATGCACACTTCAAGGTAATCCTCACGCACTTACTCGAGTGTGTGCAAAACTATGGAATGTGTGTACTCTTCCCTTTATGTGCAATCCATGTGCACTACTTAGGTGCATGCAAAAATGAACTGAAACTTGGTGTCAACGTCTCACCAACCTATATGTACATTTACATTTTCATTTACAATTAGGGTTCGTATTAGGGGTATTACATCCCCCTCCCCATTATTTATGCACTTTCCTTGGTGCAATATATATACATGTACATACAAAAACTTCAAAAGTATTCAAAAATGTGTGGGTACTCTGCCCACATAACATCCTCGCGCTCCCAAGTTGCATCCTCAGGACCATACCAGGTTCATTGGACCTTTAATATCCCCATGGCTCGATTCCAGATCTATTTGATTTTTCAGTCTAGTATGCAAACTGATTGCACTCAAAAATCACTTTCTAGTTCCACCTGAATCACATTCCAATCAATGACACGATTAGCATCAGGTACATACTTTTTGAGAAAATATACATGGAAAACATTATGAATACACAATGATGCAGGCCATGCAAGCATATATGTGACAAGAACAATCCTCTCTAGGATTTCAAATAGCCCACAATAGCATACCGCTAGCTTAGAACAATTTCCCAACTTCAGGGAACTGGGTCTTGCTTTTACTTTCAAGAACACATGGTCACCTACTTTAAACTCTTTGCGGGTTCTTCCTTTATCTGCATAACTTTTAAACCTGTCTTGGGCAGCCTTTAAATTCTATCTTATCTTCACCATCTACTCTTCCATTTCCCGGAGCAGAACTGACATGACCACAACTCTGTCTACTCAGTTATCCCAACTCACTGGTGTGTTGCACTTTCTACCATAAAGTGCCTTAGACGAGCTCATCTTTAAAGATGATTGATACCCATTGTTGTAAGTAAACTCTGTCAAGTGTAGGTAGTCTTCCCATTTTGATGGTTTATCCATCATATACATCCTGAGAATATCCTCAATCAACTGATTTACCCTCTTTGTTTATCCATCTCACTGAGGGTGATATGTTGTGCTAAAGTTCAGATATGTCCCAAATCCTTTGAATATCCCTTTCCAAAAATTCAATGTGAACTTGGGATCTCTGTTAGACACAATTGTCTTAGGTACACCATGCAACCTAGCAATTTCTCTCATGTATATATCAACAATGTTGGTTTCCTTATGAGTTGACTTCACTGGAATACAATGGGAAGCTTTAGTAACTTTGTCCACCACTACCATAATAGAATCATGTTGCTTAGCAGTCCTAGGCAGCTTAGCAATAAAATTCATGGTTACAACTTCCCATTTCCACTCAGGAATGGGTAAAGGCTATAGAAAACCAGTTGGGTGTTTGTGCTCAGCCTTGACCTTTCTATATTCAATGCATCTAGCAATAAAATCAACAACCTCATTTTTAATGCCTAGCCAATAATATTTCTTTTTGACTGCTGCAATTATCTTCTAGTAGCTTGGGTGCCCTGTTATTGCACAATTTGTAGCAAGGATAAAAGGCTAGAGATTAAAAATTCAAATTGGCGTAACAGGAACCAATCCCACCCAATGTCACCTCAATGGGATGGTTCTTTCTTTTTAGGGTGGTAAGGCCCAGGGGAGACGTCCCCAGTGACCTGGGTTTTGAGAAGGTAAAGGATTATAAGACAAGGATAAGTTTCCCCCTTCACAAGTCACCACCGAGCAGATAGTTCGACTAACAACCAATAATAAAGTATGACCAAACAAAGGAGAGATGCACCTGCTTGAGACAAAGCAACAAGGAAACTGATATATGCAAGATGCTCACTTGGTTAGTACTTCATATAAATCAATGACTATCTGGTACACATATAAGAAATTTGATAATAAATATTGACAAAGTCAATGTTTATAAAATAACAATGATAAATATGTCACTTCTTCAATAAATGTTAACATGATGTGGAATTCAATGTAACAAATCAACACTTTATTCAATCAATGCCTTTAATCCACCATTCAATTGCTTATTAAGAAAACGTTAGCTGCACCCATGATATTATAACTACAGATGACGACAGCAATAGGTTAGTCAGGTTAGTTCCTAAGCTAGGGTTAGTAGTTAGGGTTTGATTCAAGGTTTTGAGAATTGTTGTGATCAAGATCACTTAGAAAAAAGAGGTATTTAGATAAGTGCCTTAGGGTTAATGGAATCAAAAGTGAAAGACACAGGAGCTAAAGGATCAAAGATAATACGACTAAGGACTAGAGGGATAATCTTTGAGGTGTTTCTAAAGCAAGGCCTCAAAGTCAAAAACCTAGGGGAGAGAGGCTCACCCTGGTGTAGGGAAACTAGGCCTCAGTGCTCTCTCCTCCTTCCTTAACTCAATGGAAATTGTGGCTAGCTAAAGATATAGCATAAAACCAAGACAAGAGGGTTTGAGAAGCAAAGTGTTGCTACAACAAGGCTTCACCAGCAAACCCTAGGGGAAAAACAATTCTCAAGGTGTAGGGGAACTAGGCCTTGGGACGTCTTCTCCTTCTTAGCTCAGGAAAGGAAACAACTAGAAAAAAGAAGAGAAAAAAAGAGTGCAGCTATGGCTAGGTTGTCCCCTCTTCAAACAATGGCTGAAAAATATCTTAATGGGAACATGAGAAAAGGACCAATGATGTGTGCTTGTCACCTAGGGTTTATTCAACAAATTTATAACACCATATGCAAGAAATAACAATACAACCATTCAATCAAGAAGTTTTGGAGAAATTCACTTACATATCACCAAGAAAAGCATAGCAAACCCTAGTTGTAACACCTTCCACCAAGAGAAATGTCAAAATATGCCAAGAAAGTCTTCCTTCAACAAGTGTGCCTCACAATTTCAGCCAATATCCTAAGAGAGGGCGCAAATTCCAGACCTCACTAATGAGTGAGTGTGAGATGATGAAAAAATGAAGGTAAAAATCCTTCATTTATACAGTACCATGACCTAAATTTACATTTTAGGTCATGAAAAGGGCCGACAAGGCCAAAACACTAAATCATACTATTTTTTACATTAAAATGTCAAATTAAAACCCTAATCAAGTTGAAATGAGACATCAAGCCCCTTTAAGTGAGACGTTATCCCCTTCTAGGGAAAATGGAGCATCCTGGAGCAAAATGTTATCCCTTTTTGGGCTTCTCCAACCTGCCACATGTGCCAATACTGCCCAGTCTACCTCCCAAGACGTCCATAAGGCTGGATGACGTCATGGTCATCATGGATGACGTCCTAGGTGTTGGAGTTACTTCACACACACCTAGGATTTCTTTTTCCTAAGGTTTTTATTTTCTTCATAGTCATAATTAGTCATTATCCAGTCTCCTATATTTTAGGGGAGAATATTCCACCTAGAGAATATTCTCTATTCAGTTGACACTTCACTTTGACTAGTTGAGTTGAGTTTAGATGTTGCATTGGGATCATCACCATGTAACATTAGGATCATCACCATGCTAATTCGATATTGCCTTGGTATCATCACCAAAGTGGCACATTAGCCTTGATTCTCCGAGTTAACTCCTCACTACTCTATTTTTAGTCAGATAATTGAAGACTAGTTGACTAGTTAACTCAACTAGGTGGCAGTTCACTCCCGTAACTGCCTGAGAGACTAGAATAGGTGGTATTTCACTCTCGTAACTGTTGGTGTGTGTCTAGATCACTCTAGACCACCACTATGGTGACTTGGTTCACCTCAAGTCGAACTCATTGAAATATACAGAGTATATCATGTGTAAATTATTCATTATTCACAACAATTAATGAGAATTCTTCCATTCTTTCTCTCCTTCTTCTTCCTTTTCCAATTCTCTCTGCAAATGTGTGTATTATTGTTTAGTTAGATATATTCTATGCAGGTTCAACACATTTACATGGTATCATAGACAATAGTCTGCTAAGCAAAAGCTACACCAAATTTTTTTGCAGGTACAAAAGATTGAAGACAACAAAAAGATGGATTTCCAAAAAGAATTCATTCTTACACCTTACAACTATTTTGCATGGAAGGAGAAAATAGCCATACATCTCCAATCCAAAGGGTTGTATAGTTTAACGATGAATACAGATACAAAACCGACATCAGCCATAGAAAAATCCAAGTACTTAAATCACATGGATGAGGCACTCGGAACAATTTGCAGTCTTATTTCTCCCGATCTCCTTTTTCACATATCTTCCTGTAAGACTCTCAATTAAGCCTGTAAAATCTTGGAAGGGATCTTTGGAAAATAGGATGAGATGAGGGGACACATGCTGGAGGTGGAGCTGCTCACATTGGATCCAAAAATCTTCGACAATATCCAAGATTTCTTTACAAAATTCAAGGATTTACTGTCGCAACTCAAATCTTGCGGGGTTGATAAATCAGCGGAGGAGAAACAAATGGTTCTCACCATTCTCTCCAATATTGGTCTTGAATTCTCTGTATTTGTATCCACATTCCATACTGTCAGATTCGCCTCTAGAGCCACCTGGAAGATGCCTTCTCTTGAGGACTTTATCGAATCCCTGACACAAGAGCAAACCAAGCTCATCAACATGGGTGCAATCAAAGGCCCAAGGTCACATGCACTCACTGTGCATGATGGCAGCCAGAAATATCAGAAATATAAAGATAAAGATAAGTGAAAATCTCATGCACATACGAGTAAGGAAGGGTACACAAAACCCTTCATCGATGCCTTCGGATCCAAAGGAGAAAAGGGAAGAAAAGGAGAGAAATGCACATACTATCACAAAGGATTCCATTCAGAATCTGCAGCATGCAAAAACAAATAGATCTGATGTCTCGGATACTTCAGCAAAACAACCTTGGAGATCGCATCCCTGAGGGTGCAAAGAAGAAGAAGCCAGAAGATCCGAATTCCAAGAAAGGCAATTCTAGCCATGCCTTGATTTCCATCAACTCCTCTCCCGATGCTTGGATTGTAGATTCAGGAGCATCACATCACATGGATACCTCAGAAGCAATATATTATTCTTTGGATGCATGCAAAGGTCCTCCTATTCTGATGGGGGACAACTCTTCTGTCGAAGTCACCGGCAAAGGAAGGATTGAACTCACCAACAAAAGCTTCAAGAATGTGTTGCATGTTCCCAAGCTTTCTGTCAACCTTCTCTCTGTGTATCAAATGACGAATTCTGGCACCAGAAAGAAATTCATCTTCACACCAAATTCTGTGGACATCTACGACATGCAAACCAACTCCAAGGTTGCTACTGGTGAGGTAAATCATCAATCTAGATTGTATACATTTTATGAATTCATTGAACCTGATTCTGCTTTATTGCTTACTCATGCTGATGAAAGTAGTAGGATAAGGCACAAAAGATTTGGACATTTGAATTTTAGATACATGCAACAACTTAGCAAGCACAAATTAGTTGATGGTCTACCAGACATCCATTTCTCCAAGGGAGTATGTGAGGGACGTGTTCTCGGAAAACACCCTCAAGAGAAATTCAACAAGGGAAAGTCTCAGCGAGCTTTCACACCTTTAGATCTGATCCACAATGACCTCATGGGTCCTTTTCTGCATCCATTGATCATCAAAGCGAGGTTTTTTCTCATTTTTGTTGATGATTTCTCATGTTTTACATGGATCTACTTTCTCAGGCAAAAAGCCGAGGTCTTTCAACACCTCAAAGATTTCAAAGCTTTGGTTGAGACACAGTCCAGAAAGAAGATCAAAGTCTTATGAACTGATAACGGGGGAGAGCATGTGAATCATGATATCCACAATATTTTCCATGAGGAAGGGATTCAGTTGCAGCGTACAGTTGCCTACACTCCGCAACAAAACGAAGTTGCTGAGTAGAAAAACTGATCTCTAAAGGAGATGGCATCTTGCATGTTGCATGTAAAGTCACTACCACATAGACTATGGGCCGAAGCACTTAACTGTTCAACATACATACAAAACATATCTCCCCATAGATATGTCAAGGATAATACCCCCTACGAGGCTTGGAGCGGCCTCAAACTGGAAGTCACCCACTTTCACATTTTTGGTTCTCGTGCATGGGCCCAGATTCCCTCTGAAAAGAGGAAGGCACTTGATCCAAAGAGCACTGAGAGCATTTTTGTTGGATACCTTGACGGTGTGAAGAGAAATCGGCTTATTGATCTTTCCTCAGACCGACTCATCATTGAGCATAGTGTCTAATTCGAGGAAAGTGTCTCGCATGTACCTCAACAACCGCATGCAGACACCTTCACTCTTCCACCTGTCCGAGATGATGAGCATGCACATGCCAACTCTTCTTCAGATGACAGTTCTGATTCATAGGACTTAGAGGATTCAATTCAGATTCAGAGTCAGTACAGTCAAATGCAGAGTCAGAGCATCCAGATGCAGTTGCAGAGCCAGAGTAGAGGCCCAAGTGGGCACAGACTACTCTTCAGGATGTAGGGGATCTTGTTGGTGATCCAGCCGATACCAGGAGGACTTGATCTAAGTTTGAGGAGCATCCTATTGCACTCACTGCCACTGAACCATTGCCTTCCAGGCATCTTTTCTTGGTTCAGTATTCAGATCCACAGTCTTATGGCGAGGCTGCTGGAAATCCCTTTTGGGAATCCTCCATGCAAGAGTAGTACAACTCCCTCCTGGAGAACCAGATTTGGGATTTGGTTCCCCTTCCTTCTCGGAGGAAACTTGTCAGATGCAGATGGGTCTACAAAACCAAGAGCGCAGCGGATGGACAGATCAACAGATACAAAGCCAGGCTTGTTTCCAAAGGCTTTCAACAGGTTCATGGTATTGACTATGATGAGACCTTCACTCCAGTAGCGAAGATGGATTCCATTCAATTGGCCCTTGCCATTGCAGCAACCAATGGATGGGAAGTCCATCATATGGACGTGAAGAATGCATTTCTTCACGGTGATCTCTCTGAGGAGATCTACATGGAGCAGCCCCAGGGATTTATGCATGACTCATCTTTGGTCTGTCGACTGAAGAAGTCACTTTATGGCCTCAAGCAGGCTCCGAGGGCATGGTATTCCAAGATAGACTCCTACCTTTTGTCACAGAAATTTGTACGTTGTAAATCAAACCCGAATGTATACATGCTTAGGACGACTGATTCACTTCTACTTTTAGTTCTGTATGTCGATGATTTGCTAATCACCGGTTGCTCGACTTCAGCGATTGCTGCAGTCAAGAGGATTATTCATGATAGGTTTTTGATGACAGACATGGGTCCACTACACTTCTTCCTTGGACTTGAAATTAGTTAGGATGCATCAAGCATCAAACTATCTCAAGCTAAGTATGCACGAGATCTCCTTGAGAGATTTCAGATTACAGACTGCAAGTCTACTCTGACTCCTTTCCTATCAGGAGTCAAACTTGAGGATGGCAGGGAGACTCCATTGGTCGACAACACATTGTATAGACAGCTACTGGGGAGCTTTTTGTATCTCACACACTCCAGACCAGACCTCTCATATGCAGTTGGCGCAATTTCCAGGTTCATGCAAGAGCCGCATGAGCTACATTGGAAAGATGCAAAGCATATCCTTTGATACGTACATGGCACCATCACCTTTGAAATTCATTATGTAACAAACTCTACATTAGATCTCATTGGGTTTACTGATTTCAACTGGGCTGGCTATAGCATTGATCGCAAGTCCACATCTGGTTACTCACTCAGTATTGGTTCCAGGCCTATCTGTTGGTCGAGCAAGAAGCAAGTTTCCATTGCTCTATCTTCAGTCAAGGCAGAGTACAGAGGGGTAGTTAACATAACCATTTAGGCTACGTGGCTACAACATTTTCTCACTGAGTTGGGGATTCAGTTTCATCGACCGATTGTCATTTAGTGTGACAACCAGAGCACTCTGAAGTTTTGTAGAGATATAGTTCATAGGCAGAGGATGAAGCACATCAAGATCCACATGCACTACATCCGAGACTTGGTACATGAGGGGATCATCGACTTACAGTTCTGTCCTTCAACAGAACAGACGACAAACATTTTCACCAAGACCTTCACCGAACAGAAATTCCATTCTCTGTGAGGTCGTCTTGGAGTGGACACAGTTGCCTAGAAACTGTAGTTCTTCTTTTTACATACATTGTACCTTGAGGGGGGGATTTTCCCATGAGGTTTTCCCTTTTTCCTCAATTTATTTTTAGTGTATATTTTGTACTTGGGTACCTAACATGGCCTCATTGCTGGGACCCAATCTTCAGGGGGGGTGTTGGAGTTACTTCACACACACCTAGGATTTATTTTTCTTAAGGTTTTTATTTGCTTATTAGTCATAATTATTCAATATCTAGTCTCCTATATTTTAGGGGAGAATATTCCACCTGGAGAATATTCTCTTTCAGTTGACACTTCAGTTTGACTAGTTTAGTTGAATTTAGATGTTGCATTGGGATCATCACCATGCAACATTGGGATCATCACCATGCTAATTTGATATTGCCTTGGTAGCATCACCAAAGTGGTACATTAGCCTTGATTCCCTGAGTTAACTCCTCACTACTTTGTGTTTAGTTAGTTAACTGAAGACTAGTTGACTAGTTAACTCAACTAGGTGGCAGTTCACTCCCGTAACTATATAAGAGACTAGAATAGGTGGCAGTTCACTCCCATAACTACTGGTGCGTGTCTAGATCACTCTAGACCACCACTATGGCGAATTGGTTCACCTCAAGTCGAACTCATTGAGATATACATAGTATATCATATGTAAATGATTCATTATTCACAACAGTTAATGAGAATTCTTCCATTCTTTCTCTCCTTCTTCTTTCTTTTCCAATTCTCTCTGCAAATGTGTGTATTATTGTTTAGCTAGATCTATTTTTTGTAGGTTCAACACATTTACACTGGGCCTTTCAATTCCAACGTCCCACTGGAAAAGGGCCAATCCCCTTAGGTCAAGCTCTGCCAGGGTGCCTCTGGTGGAAATCCCTCCTCTTTTTCGGTGAAAAGCCCATGATCCATCTGTGTCCTGTCTCTACCCTTGGATGGGGTCTCAATATCCATTTGATGGGATCTTCATCCCCATGGATGTTCGAACTAATTATCTCCCCATGTGTACCGGTCCGAAATGGTACCTGTCCGTTGGGCATGATCCTGCACATTAACAACTATGCCCTCCATGGGCTCATCAGTCACATGGATCATAGAAATATCAATCACATCTCATCATAAATATTATTAAACATGTGCATAAAATCCCTAATACATTAGTTGAAAGCTCAAAGACATTACACAAGCCCGCAATACAAGTTTAGAGAAAAAGACAAGGCGTCCTATTGGGCTAGTGTCCACTAAAAAGGAAAGTTCTCGGAAGAGACCCAATGATGTGGTTAGGGGATGTCCAAGAAGGTGGGTGCAATGAGGGCCAAGAATGAAATTTTTTTACCTGTGGGTGCCTTTATAGAAGGCGAGTTGTACTTGTCTTGGATGCATTTTTTCCAAGCCCATTCTTTCCTTTTATTATTTATTCTTTTATTCTTTATTGCTTTTTTGTTCAAGAGCTAATCAGGGGACACTGCCTTGGCGTGGTGACCAGTGGTGACAACGTTACCCACAAGTACGTTCACATAAATGAGAAGGTTGGCTCATGATGAGACCCCCTTTCCCTTGGCCATGCAACCAAGAGTCACTGCCCTAGCGTGGTAACCAGCTGGTGGCAATGTCATACTGCTAGGTACCCATGGACCTAATAGGCTGGCTCATGATGAGACCCCTTATCCTTTGGTTAGGTATTGTTTTATTACTTTTCTGAGTCCCTCTTGTTTCTTTCCGAGAAGCCTTTTATTGCTTTCTTGAGGATCCCTAGGCGAAGCATCTCAAGGTTTTATTCTTAGGCTTTTATCTTTTACGAGCTTGCTTTTACCTTCTGGGCCTTTAGCCGCTTCTTCCCACGACATAAGGTGCAATCTTGAAAATAGGTCAACCCAGTGCATGGACAAGTGGAATGGGATAGGTGAGCGGGAAGTAAGATGAAAAAGTGGTGTTGTGAAGGGAGCGGACGTTGGATTTTCAGAAATCCCCCCCAGTGGCAAATTGAAACCTAAGGTCACAGGCTTACTAGGGCATCCTGTCAATCCCCCCAGACATGGTCAAGTGGGAAAGTGTAAGATACAAGCATTTGTTAGAAACAAAAGGAATCAAATTCACATATTCAAGGGTTTTGATGATCAAAGTGACACATACCATGATACCCGGACTAATTACCTCATGGAGCAAGAACCATCTCTGACACAAGACCAAGCCGATGGTGAGGGATGCTGCTGCTGCTGACAAGATAAAGGTGCTGGAAGAAAGAAAAGGTGGGCCCTCCAGGGCCATTCTAAAGTCAATCCTGCTCTCAGTACTCCTTGTCTGGGACCTGTGGGCCTTGAGACATGATCTCCTAGTTATCCCTAAAAGTGGGGGATAACATGCCCAATATAAGGAACTTTATGCATCACTGACAATAACTGATTTTTCAACTCTTGAACATTTAGCACATAAAATTTGTGCCTATACATGAGGATTCCATTATAATATTCCAGATATAAAAAGTATGCAGAACATAAATAAAATGCTAGAAATGGCAGATGAACAACATTATAACCAGAACACCACCACAATAATATCAAAATGATACCAGAATAACGCCAGAAAGAGCACTTTGATTTCTGAAAGCAATGTTCACTTGCCTCTTCGAGGGGGAAACCTCCAGTCAAGTAGAGCTCTATTACAATAATATCCAAGGCAAAAGTTCTCATACCCTCGACTCCTATTTATACTAAATATGTATATCAAAAGAACCAGCTAGAGGAAGATCCTTCTAGAAGCGAAAGCTTCTATTAGGTCTTCTTACATTGGACTTATTATTCCTTATTGCTAGGCCTTATTAATATTGACCTTTATTACATCATAATATATTATTCTACCTACATGAGGGGTTAGGTCCCTAGCATGTCCTCCCCCTTAAAAACAACCTTGTCCTCAAGGCTTGAGATGTGGAAATTGTTGCAGAATGGTAGTTGGTTCCCAATTGGCATATGCTGGAGTTGTATCTTTCCATTGGAATAACACTTCCTTGGTAGTTCGCTGACGTAGACGATGCTCACGTTGGTCCAAAAATGCTTGTGGTTGTAGCCAAATGGAGCCTTCTTCATCCAACTCGGGAAGGTTGGTTTGATTTTGGCACTTAGTTCCAATCACCTTCTTTAAACATGAAACATGAAAAACAAGATGGAGCTTAGAATGACTGGGCAAAGATAACTAATAGGCCACCTGTCCCACATGCTTGAGAACGGTATAAGGACCATAAAATTTGGGCACCAATTTCCGACAATGGTCAGCCTTGAGGGAATTTTGCTTGTAAGGTTGCAGTCGAAGAAACACCTGATCCCTTTTTGCAAAGTGATTTTCAAAGCGACCTTGATTTGCTTGTTGCTTCATGCGATTCTGGGCCATGACCAAATTCTCTTTGAGGGTACGAAGAATAGCCTCTTGAACTGTAAGCATTTGGTCAACCGCATGGACATTCAATACACCTCGCAAATATGAGAGAACTGAAGGTGGCTTTTGTCCATATACCGCTTCAAAAGGAGTCATGCAGGTAGCTATATGGTATGAAGTGTTGTACCACCATTCATCTAGTGGTAACCATTGATCCCGCTAATTTTGCTTTTTCGAGGCAAAACACCTCAAATATGTTTCCAAACACTTGTTGACAACTTCATTTTGACTATCGGTCTTGGGATGATAAGCTGTGCTGAGATGCAATTGGGTGCCTTGTAGCTTGAACAGTTCTTGCCAAAAATTGCTGGTGAAAGTTGGGTCGCGATCAGAAACAATAGAATGTGGCATCCCATGAAGCTTGAAGACCTGATCCATGAAAAGTTGAGCCACAGTGGATGTTGTAAATGGGTGTTGAAGAGCACATAAATGAGCATACTTGGAAAGACGATCAACTATCACCACGATGAATGATTTATTTTCTGATTTAGGTAAGCCTACAATAAAATCCATATATTCCAAATAACAGGTGGAATCAAAAGCGGTTGTAGTGTGCCAGGATATTTGACTGTTTCTCCCTTGTTGCGTTGACACACATCACATTCAGCCACAAAATTACGAACGTCCTATTTCATACCATCCTAGAAAAAGGAGCGTTTGACCCTGTCATAGGTTTTGGTAAACCTGGAGTGCCCAGATGTGGGTGTAGCATGAAGTTCAGAAAGTATCGTGATTTTAAGTTTTAATTGTTTACTTAAATACAAACGACCTTTGTATCGAAGCTCATCATGGAGCCAAGAGTACCCTAGGGAAACTGGAGAATTGGACTACAATTGTTGTATCAGATGTGAACTTTTGGGATCTTGTAGCCATTCTTGGTGAACAACTTGGAGCCAATATGGTACAATGAAGGAGAGAGAAAAAAGGGACCCTTCATCTTCATATTTCTAGGAAAGTGCATCGGCAACCACATTGTCTTTTCCTTTCTTGTAAATGATCTCATAATCATATCCAAAGAGCTTAGTCACCCATTTTTGTTTCTCTGGGGAGGAAATATGTTGTTCCAAAAAATACTTGAGGGTTTGATGATCTGTCTTAATTTGGAAGCATTGCCCCAATAGCTAAGGGCGCCAAAGATCAACAACATGTAGAATAGCCAACATTTCCTTTTCATATATTGATTTGCCCAAATTTCGCTCAGACAGTTGTTTGCTGGTAAAGGTAAAAGGCCGACCCTCTTGCATAAGGAAAATGCCAATGCCTTTCCCTGAAGCATCACATTCTAGGACAAAGGTCTTTGTGAAATCAGGAAGGTCAATGACTGGAGTGGTGCACATGGCCATATTCAAGGTTTGAAAAGCCTGAGCAACTACTGGAGTCCAAGTGAAAGAATTATTTTTAAGGAGTGCAGTGAGAGGTGCCGCAATCTTTCCATAATTCTTAATAAACTTGCGATAATAACCTGTTCAACCCAGAAATCCACGCAAGCTTTTGAGAGCCATTGGGTGAGTCCAGTCTTGCATAACTTCAATCTTTTTAGGATCCATCCTGACTCCGTCCTTGCCAATGAGATGACCACAATACTCGACTTCCAAGGATCCAAAGGCACATTCAGATTGTTTCAAGAAAAGTTGGTGCTGAGAGAGTAGATGGAGAACTCGATCCATATGACTAAGATGGTTTGTCCAAGTTTTCTTATAGATGAGGATATCATCAAAGAAAACTAAGACAAAATGGCTGAGAAAAGGACAAAAGACATGATTCATGAGGCTTTTGAAACTGGAGGTAGCATTACACAAGCCAAAGGGCATGACCAAAAAATCATAGTGGCCCTGATGAGTTCTAAAGGCAGTCTTAGGAATGTCTGCCTTTTTCATACGAATTTGGTGGTAGCCAGAACAAAGATCAAATTTAGTAAAGAACTGGACGCCATTCAATTCATCCAAGAGGTCATCAATGACATGAATGTGAAATTTGTTTTTAATGGTGAGTTTGTTGAGGGCGTGGAAGTCAGGACACATGCGCCAAGAACATTCTTTCTTAAGGACCATGACCATGGGAGAAGATTAGGGGCTCATACTAGGGCGGATAACACCTGCATTGAGTAGTTCTTGAACCATTTTCTCAATTTCATTTTTTTGGGAAAAGGGGTGACAATAGGGATGAATATTGGGAGGAAGGATTCTTGGGACAAGGGGAATGGAATGATCATGAACACTATGGGAAGGAGGGAGTCCTTGGGGAGTGGATAAAAACACTTGATGTTTAGAGAGGATGGATTGGAGGTCCTGTGGCACAAAGGGTGTCTCAGTTTCTTGTATGGCATGGAGTTGTACAATAACGCCAGAATGACATTTTTTGAGAATATTTTCCATGCGATGGGAACTAATGATCTCAGGGGAACCGACGGTGATGCCTTGGAACTTATATTGTTGGCCCTCCTGGTCGAATTGCATGGCTAATTCCTTAAAATCTATGAGAATGGGACCCAAAATACTTAGCCAATCTGCACCTAATACGATGTGACAATTGCCCATGTCGATAGCAAACATATGAGATTTTAGGTGGTAGTCACCAATTTGGAGACATACATTTTCACAACACCCTCCACATTTCATGGACCCGCCATTGGAAATCATGATTTGGAAATTATTGATTGCATGGATATAGCAATTAGTTTCTTGGGCAATGCAGTGATGAATAAAATTATGGGTCTTCCACTATCAACAAGAATGATGACCTTCCTATGCTTGATGTAACCAATTAGCTTGATAGTTTAGGGAGCAAAGAAGCCAGTGAGAGAATTCAGGGAAATGCCCACTCTACTTCAGGAGGTTCCGAGGCAGGGTTTATGTCTGTGGGTTCAGGTGACACAGAAACAAGGGGGGTGTCAACATCCTCTTTCGAAACATCCTTCGATATGGCCATAAAAATATTTTGTTCCTTGCACTTGTGTCCTGGAAAATATTTGTCATCACAATTATAACAAAGGCCTTTGAGTTGGTGTTCAGCCATTTTGGCCATGCCAATTTTTGGATCTTTAGTGGAGTAGAAGGAGGAGTGGGATTTACTGGTTTAGTGCGAGGGATAAATGAGGGTTTCCGGTTTTGAGAAGAGACAACTTCTTGTGCTTCCTTAGCTATTTTAGTAGCCTCCACCCAAATCTGAGGCTGAGCCATGAGGACATGGGCACAAATCTCATCCTTGAGGCCACTGATAAAACATTCTTGGAAAAAATCATCAGACATGCCCTCTGTACGAAAAGACAGTAGCTCAAAAGCATCTATAAAGTCTTCCACTGTGCCAGATTGTTTCAACTTTATCAAACGACCTAAATGGTTGGTGTCAGTGTCAAAATGTTCATAAAGCTCTGCCACAAAGTGTGTCCAAGAAACATACCCTTGGCGGGCAGTTTTCCTCCATTGCCACCATTTCCAACGTTCTTGATCTAGATGGAGAACACCATACCGGAGTTTGGCCAAATCATTCGTAATGCCGTACAAAGAGAAATAATGTTCCATTTGATTTACCCAGCCAATGGGATTCGAGCTATAAAATTTGGTCACATCCACACGCGAAAGGTGTAGGTCATGCTGAAAGTGATGGGGCTAAAAATTATGGGAATGAGAGGAAGTTTAAGCTTCGATATGCAAAGGTGGGCCAGATAAGGGAGGATCTGAAGGGATATGCAGCTTTGTGCAGATCATCAAAATGACAAATTCAAGTTGGGTAGTAATGTTTTGTTTGAGGTCTTGTTTGAGTTCCTCGATTGAGGCAGCGATGGAGGAATGCATGTTTTTATTGATGGTGGAAATATTGGCACTGAGCTCTCTCACTTATTGTTGGGTCTCTGTGAAATTAGATTGCAAGGTATTGGAGCAAACTTCCAAGTCTTGGCTACGGGTATGGGCCATGATGATGAGGGGACTGAAAAGGGGCAGGGGGGGTCAATTTTTTTTTCTTTCTGAAAAATGATATGTATGAATGTGATAAGGGCAAAGAGAGAAATCCAATGGAATAGGTCTCAAATAATGGTGCAAAAAGTTTTTTATTTTTAATTTTTTAACGCCTGCGGAGTTATACTCCGATCTGAAGAATACTGCAGTGATGGAATGCCCAAATGCTTAATAAGGAAGAAATGTGTGGTGATTTGGAAACTCGAATGCAGGAGACACAGTTGCGTAACAATAGATATTGTCTGCATTGTTTTTTGTTTCCATCCCCAAAGGTTAGGTATTCAAGGGTTCTACAGACAAGGGTTTTCTCTGTTCTATAGCTCTCTAATATACGTGCGGGGTCCAACAATAGTACTCGACCCAATATCTCAGGGCACCAACTAAGGAGTCTAGACTGTGCCCTTATCCATACTACCCACTACCTAGGTACTAGAGAGTATCTTCCCGAGTGTTGTTCTTGGTGGCACTATAGCAGTCAGGCGATCGATTGGTTTATCTAAAGAGGGCTTGAGGAAATCTAGGCCGATCCATATACAGGTGTTGTTTGATGCGCTACCACTCAAAGGGGTACCAACATGGGTTACAAGGGTGGCCAACATATGTGCGCTTAAGTACCATTTGTATTTACTGCGTGTATGAATCCCTGATAGCGGGTTTATGCATGTAACGCCAAATCTTTGTAGCTTAAAGACGTCAGAATATGTCTCTACCCTGAAAAAAAAAATTAACCCACAATTTTCTGTCGAGGAAAGTGCTTTGATACCACTTGTAATATTCTGGATATAAAAAAGTATGCAGAATAGAAATAAAATGTTAGAAATGGCAGATGAACAACAATATAACCATAACAACACCACAATAATACCGAAATGATACCAGAATAACACTAGAAAGAGCACTTTTATTTTTGAGAGCAATGTTCACTTGCTTCTTCGAGGGGGAAACCTCCAGTCGAGCAAAGCTCTATTACAATAATATCCAAGACAAAATTTCTCATACCCTCGAATCCTATTTGTACTAAATATGTCTATCAAAAGAACCATCTAGGGGAAGATCCTTCTAGAAGCAAAAGCTTCTATTAGGTCTTCTTACATTGGACTTATTCTTCCTTATTGCTAGGACTTATTAATATTTACCTTTCTTACATCGAAATATATTATTCTACCTACGTGAGGGGTTAGGTCCCTAACATCCATCATCTTTTAGCTCATAACATTCAAATTTCTCTTGCAATTTACCTTGTTGTAAATTTTCCTTTATGTCCACATTGCGTTGATATGATTTGGAAACCTCTAAAATTCTGTCACTCAAATCTGATTTGTACATGCTAATGCTTGTAGCATGTATCCCATGCACCCTTTTGCTAAGTGCATTCGATACCTTGCTCTCTTTTCCTTTGATATGCTTGATATCAAAGTCATACTCACTGAGGAATTCCATCCATCTAATTTGTCTGACATTTAAACTTGGTTGTCCAAACAAATATTTCAGACCACTGTGTTCTGTCCTCAACTTGAATCTTCTTCCCATGATGTAGTGTCTCCACATCTTCAAGGCATGCACTATGGCTGCCAAGTCCAAATCATTAGTATCATAATGGCTTTCATTCTCTTTTAATTTTCTTGATTTTTAGCACACCACATGCCCATTCTGACTAAGGAATCCACCAAGCCCCTCCTTGCATGCATTAGTCCACACAATGAAGTCTTCATTAGGATCAACAATTCTCAAAATTGGTGCACTTGTCAACAAACTTTTCAAATGTTGGAAGCTCCTTTCACAATCATAAGTTGACTCAAATCTCACACCTTTCTTTTGCAAAGATGTGATTGGGTGTGCAATCTTTGAGAAACCTTCAATGAATCTTCTGTAGTACCCTTCAAATCCCATGAAATATCTCACCTTTGCGACATTCCTTGGTGTTGGCCATCCTTTAATGACTTTTATCTTCTCCAGGTCCACAAATATCCTTTCCTTTGAAATGATATGACCCAAGTAATGAATTTTCCTCTGTTAGAATGAGTACTTTCTCAACTTTGCATACAACTGATATTATCTCAATACTTGTAGCACCATCCTCAAGTGTTGCTCATGTTCTTCTTCATAATTTGAGTAAATAAGTATGTCATCCAGAAATACAATGACAAGCTTATCTAAGTATTCTCTGAAAATTCCAATCATTAAACACATGAAGACAACCAATGCATTTGTCAACCCAAATGGAACTATTGTAAACTCATAATGGCCATACCTTGTTCTGAAGGCAGTCTTGTTGATGTATTCTTCTTTAATTCTCACTTGGTGATATCCATACATGAGATCAATATTTAAAAATATATGTGTGCCCTTCATCTGGTCAAAGAGGTTATCTACCCTTGGCAAAGGATACTTGTTCTTTATTGTTACTTTGTTCAACTGCTTGAAGTCAATACAAAGCCTCAATGTGCCATCCTTCTTCTTCACAAACAATACTAGGGCACCCCAAGGTGATACACTTGGGCATATACACCCCTTCTTCGGACGTTCTTCAAGTTGCATTTGCAATTCCTTTAGCTCTGGTGTACTCATCCTATAAGGAGTCTATGGGGGCTGCTCTAGGAATGAGATTTATAGAGAAATCAATATCTTTTTTCGGTGGCAACCCCGATATTTCTTTAAAGATATTTGCAAATTGTTTTAGTACTGCATAGTCTTCAACATTTGACACTTAATCTTTAGGTGCCTCCTGTATGTGCACTACAAATACTTGACATTTTTTCTTGTAGATTTTCTTCAATTGCAAGGCTAAAACTTCTTTGATAGTCATGACTCTTGGAAAGCCTTGAATTGCTCTTAAGCTTTGTTTCTCATCTAAGCAAGTAAATGCCTTATTGCAACTATCTAGAATAGCATGATGTTGGTCCAATCAATCCATATCAATGAGGCAATCATATGATCCCAAAGGTATGATATTCAAATATACTCTTATGCGTAGCCCATTCATGTCCATTAGACATGTCTTAACCATATCATTAATTTTCCTTTGTACCTCTGTAGCTAACTGCACTGACCGAGGTTTCCCAAGATTGTTTCTTGGAAATTGGAATCTTTCCACCATCTTAGGATTTAGATAACTATGAATAGCTCCTGAATCAATTAAAATAACAATGGGTTGGTCATTAATCTTACCTTCCACTTAAATCATGTGCGACTGAAACTCAGCTGGCTTGTTATCTAGGGCTGCGTAGATCCTTGGTACATTTCTACCCATGTCTTCAACTGTCGCAATTTGATGTACATTGTGAATAGTCCTCACTTTTTCACCTCTGTGAGGGAAATCTATGTACATGTGATCTCCCCCACAACCCCAACATTGAATAGGTGGATGCTTTGGCCTTTTCCCCATTGTCTCAGTCATTCTATGGTCCTTGGGAGTTGGTTGTCCTTGAGAATTATTTCTAAAGAATGGTGGCTTAATCCCCTTCTTCCTCTGTTCCATATTACTTTTATTCTTATCTTCCCAAGCCTTTTGGAAACTCGGTCTTCCTCTTTCCTGATCTTAGAGACATTTATCTCACCTTATGGTTTCCTCCAATGTCTTGGGGTCATTATATTGTATCTTGTCACTGATAAATGATGGCATCCCACTCAGGTACCTCTAAATATTAACTTGATCATCCTTGATGAATGAAACATATTTTAGTAACTCTAAAAATATTCTCTCATACTCATCTATTGTCATACTCCCAAGTTTGAGTTCAAAGAACTCCTTCATTTTCTTTTCATAGTACCGTTTGGTTAAGTATTTCTTTTGAAAATACCTTTTAAAATCCCTCCAAGTAATCCTCTTCTCATCAATGTGTTACACTTGCACGAACTGATCCCACCACATTGATGCTTTTCCCTTTAGTTGATAGATGACAATTCTCCCTTTCGCCAGCGCAGAGTAATTATGCAGCTGGAATTACTTCCTCATTCCCAACATCCAAGTCTCTGCATCTTTATCCTTCTTGTGCTCACCATCAAAGGTAGGAGGCTTGATCTTATTCATTTCTCCCTGTCGCTCATCCACCCCAGTCCTTCTCTTATGCTTTTTGATAGGAGATGGACTTGAGCTACTATGCACTTTCCTAAATGATTGCTTTGGTGAGTGGTGATGATTCCTATCAACACTTCTTGTTTCTCTTCTCTTACCATGAGACTTGTGACTCCTTGACTTGTTTGACTTTGTCTCCTTATCCATTTTCTTTTCTATTCTGTCCAATATTTGCATCAACTTGATACTAAACCCATCTTTCTACTCCTTGGATTTCATAAGCTTCTCATTATCAACTTTATAGATTTGGACATCTTTTTGCAGTCCTTTTATGGTTTCTATCAAGTTTATGCGCTCCTCCTTGCCTTCTCTATGCTCATTGGATTATGTACTATCAATACCCATACCGATAAACAAACCCCCAAATTCATCATCATGGTTGTAAGTTCTCTACTCATTTTCCATGCTTTTGACACTCTGCGTTGATTATGTCTTGATCTAATCATTGTTAATTCTGCAAAATGTGTAGGCAATAAGATTTGTTAGATGGATTCATGCGACAACTTCATGAAAACGTTGCACAATTTTGTTAGAATCCCTTCTTTTGATTTCTTGGATGATTTTAACATCCCAATTCAAAATTTTTGGGTGAATAATTGTACTCCTCTATCCAAAACTTTCCCATCAACTTCCCCCTTGCGCAGTTCTGAATCTTGCACAATAAATTATGGTCATTTGGAATTCACCCAAATATCCTTTTACTCTTTCTTTCTTATTTTTGAAGCTTGTGAGTGCACTGGTATTCAACACATACCAATGCGCGATGTCAATATTTAACATATACATTGTGTATCAATATTACACATGCACCACAAGTTTTTCTTCACGCAGCCCCAAATTTTAGTGCGTAGACCCATGCACCATTGTTTTCTGCACATTTCCAGCATCACACCTTTCAATGCCAAAATTTAGTGCGCACACTTGCGCATTCTTATTTTATGCACATCATGGCCATGCTATAATTCCAAATTCGGCCATTTACCAGTCCGGATGGCCTTAAGTAGATACTCAAACCATGCAGGCTCAGTGTTGAAACTGTAGCTCTGAACCAATCTGTGACGTTCCTTGTTACCAAAACTTACAAAATGCTACGATACCAATTTGTAACATCCCCAACTCACTGTTGGAAAATGCCACTCCAAAAACAAAGTCTAGTGCACATATTCTACACTATATTGTTCCCTGTTACAATAAGACTTGAAAATCTATGCAGGAAACTCAAGGTAATGCGCATGATCCCAAGTTGGATTGTGCCACACAAATTTTCCTCTTCTGACATTAGTTATAACAATGGAATTAACACATAATACAACTACACACACAATCGTTTTGAGCACACAAGTACCATTGTGCGTGTGACCATTCTGAACACATGATTACTAATGCACGCACAACCATTATGGTGTTGCACACAGATTCAGTTCTCCTTGTGCACGTGGATCTACTTACCTATGTGCACAATGAATCCAACCTCTTGTGCACATGGATTATTTCTCTACACGCACGACAATTATAACCTTGTTTCGAAAACTCATGACCATTATCACAAAATTAACTAACAAGAATACTTAATAACTATCATACTCTGCATGTGCGACACCAAATATTGAATAACAACATCATTCTTTACATGAGAAAACAACATTATATAGAATAATGACAATTGATCATATGCAACATCATATAGGAAATAAACCCTGATCAAACATATGTAAATAAACACACAGTAAATTAGACAAGCACATAACAGACACTATCTTTTATAAGAGTTACCAATTGCACACAAAGATTAGACATTTCTCCCAACCATAGACTTTGTTTCTCATAAAATTTCAGCAACATGTCACGCCTGAGCTGGGGCTTAAACTCCACCAGGGAAAAAAAATTCCTAATGCCAGACTAAGGTCTGATAATCAATAAAATTTCTCAGTCCAAGGTGCCCAATTGCTGCAACTAGTCTACAGTCTCTTATTCCCCACATGCATGTCCCACCCCATGAAGTGTACTCCTTCTCTTCTCAGCAGTCCCTCGGCTTCCCCACTTCCCTTCTAGGGCTTCAAAAACAGGTGAGACAAGAAGTCTCAGAGCCCTGTAACTAATGCCCAATGCATCAGGGAACAATTCCCAACAAATCTCTCACCTGGAGAGAAAGTTCATGGACCTGACAACCTACCTCTTCGACAACAAGTCTCTCACCCGAAGATAATGCTCATGGGCCTGAAAACTTGCCTCTTCGACATCAAATCTCTCACTTGGAGAGAATTCACATGGGCCTGACAACCTGCCTCTTCGACAACATATCTCTCACATGGAGAGAATGATAATGAGCCTAACAACCCACCTCTTCAACAACAAAACCTATGGTTATTAGATGGAAACCCCTTTCCAATCTTTTCTTTGCAGGTAAGGTAATGGTCGTCCCTTGTTCAAATGGTCCAAATGATTGATGAAGGAAATGAGTGAAATACCCCCAAAATACACCAAGGATCAACAATATATTTGTATGGTCATAACTAGACACTTGTCACCTTCAGAATTAGTTTTAGCCACTTGGTGACTCGTTCCCATCCCACAGAAACTTAGGATAAATAAATATCCATAAATTATACTTTTCAGAAATATTAATAAAATATTCCCTTGGACTTAAGTGCCTTGGCTTAGCCCCTCTTCATAACTTTTATCCCCCTTTTCCCTTTTTGGTGGAGTTTATCCCCCCATATCTTTTCGTCTGATTGGTCTATGCACAATGATGTGATTTTATTAATAATTTTAGTATGATTACATTTTACAAGGATAGGCGCACTGACCTTTTTGCATCCCGACTCACTAGCCCAATAACTACACAGGCTATCCGGCCTCAAATACATACATACATACATATTTATAACTCAGTCCCATGCGCACTTCAAGGTAATCCTTGCACACTTAATCAGGTGCGTGCAAAACTATGAAATGTGCACACTCTTCCCTTGATGCACAATCCACATGATATTAATCAGGTGCGCACAACACTGTGGAATGTGCACACTCTTTCTTTGGTAAACAATCCTTGTGCACTACTTAGGTGCGCACAAAACTAAACCAAAACTTGGTGCCAATGACTCACCAGCCTATATGTTCATTTACATTTTCATTTACAATTGAGGTTCAAATTAGGGGTATTATAGTTGGAGCCAAATGTTGATCAATGCTAGTACATGCAAACCCATCCTTAGTATTTTTCCCTTATTTTTATCTGCTTTTAAAATCTTCCATACTTAGTTATTTTCTCCTTTCAAATGCAGGTTGTGAGTCACATTACTATCAAATTCCCATGTTTGCAAACTTGCAAGACCATGTATCTATGCTCAAACATTTTTCTCCTTTAAAAAACCCAACACTTAGTCATTTTTCAAGCAATGCGGGAGTCCTGTTGTGAGAGACCATCATGTTTATGTCCCACATTTCCCCTTGTCCCATGTCCCGCAATCGCGCAACACTCAGGACAATCCATCTATCTCCGTGTCCCTCAAAATGCACTTATTACCTTTTTCATACTTAACCATTTTCTTAGAATGCGGATGCATGACACCTGTCTCTTCCACTCACCTTTTTCCTCCTGCTCGTGTCCTGCAACCTGTAGTCCCTGTTATCCCTGATATCTAGGGATAACTAGGAGATCATGTCTCGAGGCCCACATGGTCCTAGACATGGAGTACCGAGAGCAGGAGCGACCTGAGCATGGTCCTGGAGGACC
>JZKD02S0763219.1:118599-138311 GCA_000966675.3 Picea glauca
CCTGACCTCTCACACATGTAAACCCTAATATCTGTTGTAATTCAAGCAGCTATCCCATAAACCCTAAAACTAATCCGATATCGACAACAAAAGTTTTGAAAAAAAAACATTGGAATTCTTCCATAGTAGTAGCCTCTCGAATCCGAGTTAAGCATATTGTTGAGCCATATCGTCTTGGAGAAATCATTGTAGGCATTCAAGGCGACGTCAATCCGAGCAAATCCACCGTGAGCTAGAGTCCCCTTGGACGCAAATCGAGATTTTCCACCGATGGCGTGAGGTTTTGATGGCGTGACGTTCTATGTGTTATTATTTAACCGTCGATTGAGAGTTGTTCACCACTCCTACACTCCTATATTTATTATAATCGTCAAATGCTTCACGCTGGCTATGTAGATTACCTCAACAACCTCTCCATTGCAAGATCTCCCTGCAATCTCTCCACAAATTTGAATCTGGGAACGACAACATCATTATTTGCATTAATGATTTCTTCAAGAATTTCAAGAGCCATCATGCAGTGATAGAAACATAGCACAGGGGCTAAATATGTTGTGCATCCCACTATTATGTTGTTAATTCACATTCTAACAGTGCTTGGATGAATGATCGTCACATTTGGTGGCTGTGAAATTGGTAATACGCAAGTGAAAATACAATACGAATGTGGAGTTCCGAAATATTTCTTGCGCCTCGGGATCATCATCATCAATATCGTAATAAAAAAACTTAGGTTCATAGTGCACATCAGCGGGCGATACCTCATCACCTAGGTCGATTTTATTTTCACCGTAGACCAGATAGAAATTCTTAAGAAGATGGAAATCATCCACAATGACTCTGAATCGGTGCGAGGGAAGTCATGGCATAGATAGTACAAAATATGTAGAATAACTGCTCGAAGCACAATTCTAAGAAACATTTTTTTCAAAAACAAGATTATCAAGTCTTCACATAAATTGAATGGAGTTCGAGAATGAATATGCCACACTCAATCTCTATTTTATCGGATTGAAAAAGTGAGATCCGTCTCTCCATCAAACGAAGTTTTCGGTTGAAATAAAATTTTGCATTGCAGAATTGATACCCATCTTGGGTTGCTAAAAGATTTTTTTTTTGAGTGTTTGATTTGAAGTTCTAGTCCAACAATGATTGGAAGGGGAAGTAATCATTGTGAGAAACCACTAGAGGTCTTTCTCACTTTTGGTAATATTCTAGTAGGCATACCCACTCATAAATTAGGGTTTGTGAAGCATGAAATTTGATTTCTTCCGGTTAGAGGAAAAATTGTATATGAAAAGAATTAGCCAATGAGAGAAGACACTACTAGTGTGCAAATGCTCTTGATGATGTTTGCTTTATTGTGGTAAAGGCATAGGTTCTCGATCTTTATCCACACCTTCCAATCATTTGACAAATCCATGCTCGTGGACAACACACAAAAACAATTGCTTGTAAGTTTACTTGCGCTTTTTGAAACTAAGATTGAATTAAGTCATTGCAAACGGGTGCATTTTCGGTAGAAACTGACACTCTTCATTTGCTAAGTCTACACAATTGAGTTTTCATTTTTGAGTTTGATTGTTCAAGGGTGGAGTTGCAAGAAACCATGTGACGTCTAATTCTGTTTATATGGCTCAATTTGAGGAACAATTAAAGTTACTGAACACTCTAATCCTCTCTTCTGTGGATAATACAATCACCATTGACAAAACAACTTTGCAGTCTATTGTAACATGCTTGCATGTTTCACAATCCAAAGCAACATTGTTGCAAACTCATAATTGACTTCTTCACGATGCACTTGAGCGAAAGAATCTTCGACAACATTATGAACTAGTCCTTGTTCAGAACAACCGTCTTTCCGAAGAAGATGATGGTGTTGATTCAGATCAACAACCAACGTAGGAGAAACTCAGTGAGAAAGATTTAGATTCAAGTACAGATGATGATCAACTTCCTCTTTCCAAGCTATTCATTAGACCTTGGGAAGAAATCAGAAATAACAAACACATAACCAGTATTGGATATGAAAAAGATGTCACCTTTCAGATTCTTGATTATACCAAATCGATCTAGTTTCAGAGTGTTGGACTGCTTCAAGAAAGTTCACATTCACCTGCTCTAGTTCAAGAGTAGATTAAAAAATGCCAACATTGCCAACAACTTGGCCATATAGAAGATCAATACTTCGATCTTCATCCTTGTGAGCTTGTGGAAAGCACAATCATCCTTCTGACAAATGTTCTAACAACAAGAAATCTACAGGAGTAAATAACCACTATGGGTGGATGACTTCTTGGCGATGGTCATCAATAGTCAAGAAGATATCTCAGTCATACTGACGTGTCCATTCTTGAGTATTGACACATATTGCAATGAAAGGATTTGCATCTTCTCACCTTGTACCTGACAGTGGGGAACAACATCAATGATTGAGAGTCGGGCTTCAAGTTTTGAAGTTTTGTAAATCGAGTGGTGACAAGAGAGTGTGACAAGCGAGCATGATTGGTTTGTGGTTTTCCTTAAACCACCACTTAGTAGAAGAATTACAGCTTCTACTAGATAACGGTTTGTGGTTTTCCTTAAACCTCCACTTGGTAGAATATTTCCAACTTCTACTACAGACAATAGTTTATGGTAATCTTTAAACCAACATTCGAGAGAAATTCCAATTAGAAGAAGACATCAACTTCCAGCTTCTAGCTAAATTAGGAAATGTTATGGGAACCATTGAGTCTAGAGCCAAGTTCCAGAGTTTGTGGTCATCCTTAAACCACCAGATTGGTTTGTTGTCTTCCTTAAACCGCCATCATCATTCGGTTTGTGGTCATCCAAAAACCACCAAATTTTGAGAACACATTCAGCCACCAACAACTTCACACTTCCATATTTCCACTGTCCACTTTTAGATATTAGCTCTCACCTTGGACTCACATACACCCCTTCAGATTAGGGGGGGGAGGGAAGGATGTTGGGAACGTAATCCATTAGGGTTACAAACTTGATGAAATATGAAGAGTCAAGTTATTGTAATGATATTAAGGAGTCCAAGAAACCTTGGAAGATAAATCCAAAGGTCACATGAAAGTATATACATATGTATCACATCAATTAATAATATGCACTACATTCTTATCTTTATTCCGTGTGTCCGACAATGTCTTGTGTTCCACATCCCGCAATACCGCCTTCATCATAATGCACTCTCCACTCCTATTTTCACACTTCCATACTTGTTACACATTATTTTCGTCATCCCTATGACCTCTGAAGATATGTGTATTGCTTATTTCCATGTTCCCTGAAGGCTATTGAAGAAATAAGACTTTCCCTGAGAAATGGAATCATCTTTTCCTTATTGAAAAACTGTATCAAGGAATATCGTCGCACCTTGCCAGTGTTAAGGGTGCGAAGATCCCAAATCGTTGCATGCTGCACCACAGTGGCCTGTGACGTTGTTGCAGGTTACTCATGTTGAGGGTGTGACGATGCTCAAACAAAGGAAAAATAATAATTTCTCGAAGGTTATAGAATGGAATCTTCGAAAAGATGAGGTGGCCTCCGATCGGTTTGGATCTCACTCACTTATCTGATTTAGTGGGATCATCCTAATCTCTTCATCCGTCCCTCTTCACTCTATATAAGGAGGGATCTCTCATGGGAAAAGTTAGGCTGACTTATGTATGAAGAATTATGCTGAAGATTGTGCTTGTGATAGCTTTTCTTTAGCTTTCCAAGTCAGGCTGTGTATACTCTTCATCAAAATAATTGGAGCAAAGGTGTGTGTGTTGAGGAAAATGGTCATCGGAAGGGACCTTGCAACATCAAGGCATAGGTTGTATTCTCCATTTTCATTAATATAATGTAGTAATACATTTCTTTCCTATAAAAGTGTCTCCATTTTTATTGCATAGCTCCTTGATCATATGCATAGGTTTCATTGGAATATATATATTATTTCTCTCTCTTTGCCGGTTTGTGTTTCTCAACAGGTTCAACATCCAGCAGACCTTGAGATGGAGCAAGGACAACACTAGAAAGGATCAAACAACGTTTAAATGATATGTTGTTTATCCCTCATTGAACTAATACACATTACAATGGAAATCTAAGGAGAAGTTTGTATTCTGTCATGTTTTGTTCTAATTCCTTGTTGAAGTTAGGGAGATTAGTTCATGTAAGCACTTACCGATTTGTCCAGTAACAAAATTGGCGACCATACTGGGGATTGTCCTCTTTTGTTCTTTGCTTCTTTTTTCTTTTGGCTTGCCTACTTTTGTTTATTTTTCATTCTCCGAGTCACTGGGTGATTCAAGTTACCTCTTAGATCCTGAAAGTTCACTAAAAAACCCTGTCATTTTTTTTTTAATTTTTTTTTCAAGTTTCAGTCTTCGTCGCACCCTACTGTGAGAAGCAGTGCGACATCATCGCATTGTGTCCTTCTTCCACCTGAGAAGATATCTAAACGTCGCACTGTGTCACACTATGACCTACGACGATTCTGAGAATTTTTTTGAGTGACAATCTTTCTCTTTACCCAGATATTAAATATGGTTTTGGGGTGAATTTTTGGGTTTGATTATAGTCTGATTACAATTTGCTTAAGTCTTTGAATCTTCTTTTAGCCTTCTTTTCTTTGTTTTAGATTGTGTTCTTTTGAAAGTTTTGATCTCTTTCTTTGAGTGTCTTTCAGTTACAAAGCATTGTTTTTTATTTAGAATTGTTTAGTGAAAGAATATATATATATATATATATTTTCTGAATAGTTCGTTTTAAAAGAATATTTTTAGATTGGGGGCATCCTTGCATTTGAAGTAGCAAAATCACATGGTCTTGGTTTTTGGAATTTTTGGCATTTTTTATCTTTAAGTAGTGAAATCGCATGGGGGGCCAAGAATTGTGTATTGGTGTACAATCTCTTTAGCTCATTTCTTGAAGATATTGATATTGGTGAGTTTAATAAAATTTTGGGACATTGTGCATCTAGGAATGATAAATGTTTTCTCCTTCTCATAATATAGCTTTCATCGAAGTGAAATATTTGCATTCTTATTTCTTTGCATTGTTTAGAGTCGGTCAAAACATCATTTAGTCCACGCCATTTTCCTCTCGAGTAAACAATAGCCTTAAAATAAAGCGCTTATAAAAATTGATTAGACATTTTCATATTTTCTGGTAGCAAACCTACATTAGCTTAAGGTGTAAGGATTTGGAATAGGTTGAAAGGATAACTTTCCAAAGCTATCAAACAAACATAGAATCTTGTGCTAGGGAGCGATAAATCCACTTATTACATTTTGTCCTAGGAAGCCCTTCTCACAAAAGGGTCAATCATGAGGTCGCATTGAGACTATCAGAGTGATTAACCTTGCTTTGTTGGTCTTGGTGTAGTGGTTTCACGTATTATTGGGGGTCACTTGAGAAAATGACCTTGTGTGGGTCTTCTCAAGTCGATTTCGGGCTCAATTACCTGTCCCTTGCGCGTGTATCAGACCGTTGAATGTTTCCCCAAGCATCATTGTTGTATTTGGTAACCTTAGTGGCCTTTCTCTTTAGGGTAATACATGAGGTAACAATGAAGGGGAAGTCTTTGCTATACCTGGAATCGACGTTGGCCAAACTCACTCGGGCTCCTTGGAGGGTAAATCCACGTTTATTGTGTGGAATCTTGCACCAAGGCGTAAGTCTGTTAAGCAGGTCGTTAACGTAACTTTTCCACCCGCTCTATCTCAACCCCTTCTTACATTTTTCTCACGATGTTGGATTTCATGACCAACTAGTGCATTCATTGTGAGAAGGTTTTGTTTATTTGCTTGCTTCCTAGATTTTTAGCATGTGTTGTTTATTTTCCCTAGCAGACTCTAGGTTGGATCTGTGTTTAATGGTGTCAGTTCCCAGAATGACCAATGAAGCAACCCTTGCTATGGGGGAACCTTTTGTTTTTCCTTCTTACAGAAACAATGATCCTCCTTACATAGCTACTTTGATCCTTCCAGGTCTCACAATTGGATTACCGGTATGGTTGTTTTCCACTCAGGTAATCCCGAATGTAGCTGGTGCTTCGGTTGTAAGCACTTCCCCCCAAGAGCATCAACCTCATGTTGATCCTTCTCCTTCTTCACCAGTAATATCTTCTTTGCCTTCTTCACTTGCAAGGTCTTCTCCCATTTCATCTTCTTTGCCTAGTGAAAGCTCTGAAGCTAGTAACCCAATGGATAATAAGAAGAAGAAAAGGAAGATTAATAAGAAGAAAAACAAGCAAGGGTCCAAACCTCCAACCACTTCCAGACATGTTGGAAAACAACCAGTTACTGATAATCGTGCTGGGAGTATTGATGATGCCAAGATCACCCAAACAACCCGTAAGCCCAAGTACCCTTGCAGGATTTGTAAGGGTAGCCATTTTCTTAAGGATTTCCCTGATCTATCCAAGGTTATATAAGCATGGTCTACACTCCCTCACCAACCCATGTCATCAGCCTCTAAAAAACATGTTGATGCCCTCCCGTCAAATAGTCAGGATACCATTGGGAAGAAGAAAAGTAGAGTCAATTTCCCATGTAGGTTATGCAGAGGGAGTCATCAAACTCACCTTTTCCCTCGTATGGATGAAGCCTTGAAATTACTGGAATATATGATTATTTCCCAACCTCAACTTCCAATTGCTCTCAACACACCTGTAGTTGGTGGAATGATCAATCTGGTCCCTTCGTCGATTAGTCCGGTTGATCAGGTAGTCAATCTAGTCACGTCCTTAGTTGAACCAATTGACAAAGTGGTTGATTCGATCCCATTGTTGATCGATCCTGCTCTCCTGCTAGAGAGTAAACCCGACACTGCTCATGTTTTTCTTGTTGATATAGACACTATCGTGTTAGGGGGCATTCCTCCTTCTCCCGTGGAACCCCCTCCAAGTAATGAGGCCATCCTTTTTGATTGGGGTGCGCTAAC
This sequence comes from Picea glauca, assembly GCA_000966675.3. NCBI lineage: Eukaryota > Viridiplantae > Streptophyta > Pinopsida > Pinales > Pinaceae > Picea > Picea glauca. Next base: position 125,554 of record JZKD02S0763219.1, read on the forward strand.
TATACCTCATCTTCCATCTCACATTACTTTCAAGAATACAATACATGTTTGTGGTCAAAACGTTCCTTAGACACTGATAGATGAAGTTGCATCCGTTAGTATTTTGTCCTCTATTGCTTGGAAAGCTTTGGGTTGTCCTTAGCTTGTGCCAGTTACCCATAATTTGTTAGCTTTTAACAGTAGAACCATTCAACCTTTAAGGACCCTTCCTCAGCTTCCTGTATCTTTGGGAGGGAAAACTGTCTTTATTGACATCATGGTAGTCCAAGACCATTTGGATTTTTATTTACTCCTTGGGCGAGACTATGTCTATGCCATGAAAGCTATCGTGTCCACTCTTTTTCATGTGATATCTTTCCCTCACGATGGAATAATTGTGACTATTGATCAAATTTCGTTTGTTGGCCCTGACTTGACCATCAACTCAATGACCCCCCTAAATAGTTCGTATACGCAAACGTTTTCGCCCCCTCCACAGGTCAATTATGTGGCATTGTCTTCCATGCCTTCAACTGCCGGTGAAGATCAACCTCTCACTATAAGATCAATATCTTATGACTTATATCCCGTAGTCGACATGGTGATCTCTTTGATAGGGTTGTTAGAGAATGACCTCCTTACCCCTATCGTGGTCCTCCACATGTGTTCCTTCCAGAGTGTGTTCCTTCTGTCAAGTGAAGATCTCTTGGAATACATGACCGATTTTTGTCCCTTGACATGGTTTCCTTCCAAAGAATTGTCCTCTTGGAAGCCATGATCAAGAAGAGGAGTTTTGGGCATGGTTTTCCTATTTCAATCTTATTAAAAAATGAAACCATCTTTGAGCATGGTTTTCTGATTTCAAGCTCGTTAAAAAATGAAACCAACTACGAGGATAGTTTTTCTTCTCTGTGGAAACCTCGTTAAAAAAATGAAACCAGCTACGAGGATAGTTTTGCATCTCTGCGACAACCTCATTAAAAAATGAAATAAAGCTTACGAGGATAATTTTTGCGTCTTTGTGGAAACCTCGTTTAAAAATGAAACAAAGGTTACGAGCATAGTTATTCTGTTGTGTCAAGATTGTTAAAAAATATAATAGCTCGTCTCGATCATAGTTCTTGTTCCTGTGTCAAGCTCGTTAAAAACTGAAATAGTTTCCCCCCCTCTTCAATTGAGTCACATACTTTGTTACGCATAGTATTTGAAGCTTCATTTCATCCCCATGTGCCATTGGACGAAACACATCTTGGGAGGAAATGCTTCTAGCCTTTGGACTTCATGCTAAAGTTAATCCTCTAGCTTCTTAAGTTGGGGGCAAAGTACCAACCATCCCTGGATTATGCATTGGGAAGTTGCAAGCATAGTTTTTCTAGTTTCAAGCTTGTGTAAAAAATGAAACCACCTCCCTCAAGCATGGTTTTCTCTGGTTCAAGCTTGTGTAAAAATGAAACCAGGTCCAAACATAGTTTTGTTTAGTTTTAAGCTTGTGTAAAAATAAATCTATCCCAAGCATAGTTTTGTTTTGTTTTAAGCTTGAGTAAAAATGAAAACAATCCCGAGCATAGTCTTTGTTCTTTCTCATGCTCGTAAATCTATGAGAATGCAACCAAGTATACTTTTATCACTTTTTCGGACTCGTAAAGGCTATATGAAAAAGGAACCCCCCTAGAGTCCTCTTTAATCTCTTTTCAAACTCCCTAAACATGAAAAGATTTCCGAACGATCTTGTTCTTTTCACGCTCGTTAAAGAATTTGAAGAAAACTTCTGTTGAGCAGTAGATTATCTCTTTTTCAGTCTCATCAGACTACTTTACGAAAAAGGACATTTTGGAGTTTTCTTTAAGTGTTTTTCAGACTCTCTAAACATGAAAACCCCTGAGTTTAATTTCCTTGGACTTGTATAACAAACATCAAAAGATCCATATGGGACCAAACCACTCCTTCCCAAGGTTCGTTAAAAATACTCCGAGGGACTCATCCGAAGGATGAGATTACAATTCAAGAATATGTTATCCTCCTCAAGCTTTTGTAAAAATAAAGAGGTACTCGCCAGAAATGGTGGGGGAAAATTGGGAAAGAAAAATTTATCTGTATCGGTGTTAGTGGTAGTAAGTCACTCTTGAACATGAAACCCCTTTTCATTGTTGTATCTGGGTTGGGAAATCCATTTGTCTTTTGTTCGATCATCCACAAGTATGTATATTGGTCCTCCTTGAATCAATGCTGCCAAGACAATTATCGTTTTGTTCATATGTTCAAGAGAAGTTCAACCGAAACGAGCCTTCTATCGAGTCGGCCATCTGTAGTCCTCAAACTCTTGCCATGTCGACCTTCCCTGAGTTAGTCCTGAATCACTTTATACTATAATCTACTTCAAATCTGTTACATGTTTTGTGTCATTGATGGGGGATAGATTAAGACCCTCCTATGATGAATCTTTTCCTGTTGACTTCAACTCATTATCCAAGAATTAGACTTAGAAATCGTTTAGTACCTTGGAGCCTGCATGCCTCAATGGTAGGTTTCCTTGTTTTCGACAGTAGGTTCACATCATTGGCTTCTGATTGGAAAATTCCATCGAGTGTTCGAATTCAACTCATTAATTCACATTCATTGGATTGTACTAGAGTACCTTGGGGGTCATTGACATCAATGGTGATTTCCATCGCACTTGTTAACGATATTCCTTAATGACCGGTAATCAAGTGGTTTCTACCATGTTCGACTTCAACATTTATAATCACATGGATAGATTCATACTTCTAGACGATGGAAATGAAGACCCTGGATGCTGTCACATGGATCCAGGTTGTGATGGAGTATTCATAAGTCTTCACTGACACATAGATCCACCGTGTATTTCTCGTGGCTATGTCCAAATTTGAGTCTTTATAGCATAGATCCATAGTGTATTTCTCCTGGCTATGTTGAATCATAATGACATGGATCCACAATGTATGATTGGTGGCCATGATTCACTTGACACTTATGCTTAGGGTCACTTGTACTCTGAGTATGGGAATTCCTACCTCAGTAAATGGTATGTTATTATGTTGATGCTTGTTTGTTGACAGGTTTTCGACTGATGTGCTCCTTGTTATCGACACACACATTCTACAAAGTATTTCAGCTGCACACGTTTCCAACTTCATACTTTAGGGGGAATTCTATTACACATTATTTTAGTCACCCCTGCGACCTCTGATGATATGTGTATCACCTATTTCCTTGTTCCATGAAGGCTATTGAAGAAATAAGACTTTCCCTGAGAAATGGAATCATATTTTCCTTATTGAAAAACCCTATCAAGGAAGATCGTCGCACCTTGCCAATGTTAAGGGTGCGATGATCCCAAATCGTCGCATGCTGCACCACAGTGGCCTGTGATGTCGTCGCAGGTTGCTCATGTTGAGGGTGCGACGATGCTCAAACAAAGGAAAAATAAGAATTTCTCGAAGGTTATAGAATGGAATCTTCGAAAAGATGAGGTGGCCTCTGATTGGTTTGGATTTGACTCACTTCTCTGATTTAGTGGGATCATATTAATCTCTTCATCCATCCCTATTCACTTTATACAAGGAGGGATCTCTTATGGGAAAAGTCAAGCTGGCTTATGTATGAAGAATTTTGCTGAATATTGTGCTTGTGATAACTTTGCTTTAGCTTTCCAAGTCAGGCTGTGTATACTCTTCATCAAAAGAATTAGAGCAAAGGTGTGTGTGTTGAGGAAAAGGGCCATTGAAAGGGACCTTGCAACATCAAGGCATAAGTTACATTCTCCACTTTCATCAATATAATGTAGTAATACATTTCTTTCCTATAAAAGTGTCTCCATTTTTATTGCATAGCTCTTTGATCTTATGCATAGGTTTCATTGGAATATATATATCATTGCTCTCTCTTTGTTGGTTTGTGTTTCTCAACAGGTTCTGTTATCACATAAAGCTGTGGGAGGGTAAAAAAAAAATCATTTTTTGTTTTTTCTTGTTGAGTCATAGGTTCTTTTTTGTTTCATATTTTCCTCCTAGGTTCATATTTTCCTCCTAGGTTCATATTTTCCTCCTAGGTTCATTTTCATTTTTGTTTCAATAAACTAAGTCTTTTAGCATTAGTCTAAGGTCTTGTGGTGTGGTTATGTCATGGGTCAAATTGGAAATTATCATGACAAAGAGTGTTAGTCCCTTACCAATCACATATTTCTAATTAAGATCATCACTTTGGCATCTCTCTCTCATAAGCTGTGTCAAGTACCTCCATATGTCACTTTACTTGCTCATGATGTCAGATGAGTTTGTAACTTAAGCGTCGATGACTCACTAGTAGAGTTCACAACACCCTCAAAGTACTCTTTTTCATTTAAGTTAATCATTCACTTTTTAACATGACAAGAGTTTGTATTTTTTCAAAGATTATCTCTAACAACTTATAGGGATCATAAATTTGCAAATCCTAACGGTTTCCTTGAAGCATTCAAAACGAATTTTGGAGCAGGCGCTATAGACTATGACTGGCGCTACAAACTCTGTTGTGAACTGGTGGCAGAGGATGGTTGTCACTTCGACCACTTGAAGCCATTCTTGAGCAAATATGGCGATGTCAGTAGTTAGCTCTAGTCTACCAGGTACTCCATGAGATTTCCCACCTTATTTTAAGGGATGGAAAGGGTTGGATGATTGTTTCTTTTGGTGGTGCTGCGAACTCTTGTCTGGAGTTGTGAACTTTCTCAGAAATTTTTGATCAACTCTAGAGATTTTTCCTCACACCCTGAATTTGGTCTTTGCAAGCTATAAAACACCCTATTGTTCAACCACCACAACCATTGTTCATTTACAACTACTTCGATTATCCAACCTAGGTTTTCGAAAAAACTTTGCTTTGGCGCTGTGAACCTTGCACAGTCAACCTAGTGCTACGAACTCTATGTTCTAGAGCTTACTGCAGAAAATCGTTTGTTGCAAACTTGGTTATGGTCCATACTCCTGGTTGATCTCATGAAATTAGCCCTGGTGGTAGCCATTTGAGTCCAACTTAGATGTTTTGTCTCTGTGCAAACCTGAAATTCATAAAGCTGTCATATCAAATGTGTTGGGCTTGTTTCACAAATAGTTTTTTTGTATTAATTTCTCCTATTCCCCTTAGCTAAAAGCATACCCAGTCTCATTCCTGGAGGGCATTAAATATTTAGCCTACAAATTTCCCACCCCCACCAATATTTCAAAAGAGTCTTACCCTAAAACCCTAACTTCTGTTTCTCTGTTGTACCCGTGAGAAAACATTTAAACTTTGTGTTGAGGTTTTCCTAGCTAGCATTGATGGATAAACAACAAAAGAAAATTTAAAAAGGAGGGGGCAATGTGAGGAATGAGCCCTATGACATGGAGTTGTTTGCTGCTGAACCCATGACGAGGGAAGTCTTTCGAAGAGTAGGTTGTTTAAATTTCTATCAGAAAATGCAAAGGGGGCACCTCGAGGTAGCCATGGAATTTTCCCTGAAGTTTGATGGGACCAAGACCAAGGTTGAGGTAGTTGAATTTGAGGATTTTGAAATAACCATATCAACAGCTACTGAAATACCTAATACTAGGGAGAGATGGTTTAAATCCATGAACCTAAATGCAAACTTCTCTAAAGAATTCCTCAAACTAGAATATCAAGGAGATAAATTATCAAAAGGAGTGCCCAGGAACCATATGATTGAAGGTTTTGATAATATGCTGAGGGTAATCCAAAGATACTTTACTTGTGAAGGGAGATTCAACATGATTTATTAGTACCACATAAGACTACTTATGCACTTCATAGGCAAAGATTGTATGAATATTCCTTTTTATTTGTTTAGGAGTATTGGAAAAATGGCTGACAGAGTCCAGGCTAAATCTAAGGCAACTGAGACACGTGTTTTTTATTCAGGGATAATTAAAATTCTTGTGATGGAGGAATTAAGGAAGAAAAACATTGAGTGGGAGGAATTCATTACTTCTTCACACTTTCAATTAAATATTGCTCCTACTCCATAGTCCAAAGTATAAATCCCTCTTCAAGCTGACATGACTGTACATGCAAAGACCAACAACAAGAAGAAGAGAATGGATATTATTAAAGATGATGAAGCAACTAAGGAAGATGCAGTAGAAGAAGGATCTTCTCAGCCCCCACAAAGAGAGGTTTCACCTTTTCCAACTCCCATCCCAGTTGAGACCCCTTAAGCTAGAACCACAAGTCTGAGAGGGAGAAAGTTATTGTTCCCTTAACCACTTGCTGCAGACAAGGTCAAGTCTTGGAGACCTTTCACTAGATCATCAACAAAGCAAGAAAACATTGTGAAAGAAGACACAATGGAAGCTCCAATCAAGAGAAAAGGTAAAGGTAAAACTGTACCTATCAAAGAGCCCATTGAAGTTGTATACATAACTACTCCTCTAGAAAATCCTACCTTTAAGAGGCTGAACAACCAACTTAAAGAGGCCAGAGATGAAATTGCTAAATTAAAGAGGGAGGAGTTAGTTGAAAAGAGGAAACTAAGTGATCTCATGGATATGTATCGTGGGACTCTTGTAAAGGCCAAGTTCATAGCTAAAATATTTAGACCTCTTCACATGCAGCTTACGAACTTGTACAAACAAAATATAGCCTACCAGAGTCAGATTAGGGGGCTAAAGATGGAGATGCAAACTTTCAGGGAGGAGCTGGCCAAGAAGAATTTGGATCTTTTAGCCCAAGTTACCACAAGAAGGAGTTCCAGACTCAAAAAATAAAAAAATGAAATGCCTAAAAACAGTTTCAGTTTTGGACAATCCCTGTTTTTGCAATTTTGAGATTTTGGTGGACAATGATGCTTATGAACTAAAAATTTTCACTCATATACTAGATCATGAGTTTTTACATTATATCTAGCTCTGAAGATGGTTTTTGGGGTGTTTTGGGGCTTTACTAGATATGTTAAGCAACTACAATAAAGTTCGCAGCGCCTGGCGCTGCGAACTGGCTTATACAGTCAGGTGCTGTGAATTGGCTAATACATATGGCGCTACAGAATTTGCTACGAACTCTTGTTCTGGAGGTTTCAAGAGGATCAACGATTTCCATATGGCTAGAGAAGTATGGGAAAATTGCTTGGATGTCAGTTTAAAGCTGGAGGGACACCTGACAAGAAGAAGATGCGCTCAAGGGACACTTCATCATGCATATTAAAGATGTTAGGGTAGTGGCCAACTTTAGCCTATTTTCTAGCAGTTTGTTATTTTTGATTGTAGAACTGTAGTTACTTCAGATTCATACGTGGGGATCATATGCTAGAGGGAAGGATTAGAAGTGTAATGCTATCATTCACAATATAAGATATAAGATAGGCATTAGAAGTCATTGAGGGGTTCGAATGGTTGAGATGAACTCTTTTTCTAATGTACCGATGTAACAAAGCCAACCTTGGATTTTTATGTATTAGACTTGAGAATTTTTGTCTAATAGAAGTCAACTTCTTTCCTACCATCTTGCTTCTCTCTTACTCTGAATTTACTATCATTGAATGTTTCAATTGATATTTTATAGTTGTATTACAATGGAGGTTTGATTGTGGTGTTGTTATAATTATTCTTAGAGTTTAAGATTTGATTAAAGAAGTTCTTGTGTCTAAAGATTTTTCTTCATTGGTATGCTAGTAATGATTGATGCTAATAGTAGACTTACTTCATCTTTCTCACTAAAGTCTTCCTTCTATCCACATTAATCTTTAAAACTCTGATCTAGGTTAGACAACACCTCATTTGCTGATGCATCTTATCTACAACTTTATGTGATTTACATTGTTGGGCTGAGTTTTATCCATTTGACACTTTATATTAAAACTTACCTTACAAACCTATTGATGGGTACTGAGCTTGCACTTTAGCAGTAAAAGTGTGAATTTTAGTACTAATAGGTTCAACATCCCATAGACCTTGAGATGGAGCAAGGACAACACTAGAAATAATCAAACAACATTTAAACGATATGTTGTTTATCCCTAATTGAACTAGAATACATTACAATGGAAATCTAAGGAGAAATTTGTATTCTGTCATGTTTTGTTCTAATTTCTTGTTGAAGTTAGGGAGATTAGTTCGTTTTAACACTTACCGATTTGTCCAGTAACAATACTTAACCATTCTCCATCTTCCACGACATCACACCACCATTTCCCAATCACATTTATTTCCCTTTCAACATCAACTGCCACTTGTGTGAATGTAATGTCGTTATTAAAGTGGAAAAGATTTCGTAAGCCTTGTAATAAATTCAAAATCTTGTCATGTAGGCTAAAAACTTTGAAATAATAGATACAATGATTAACCATCAAGGAAATACATGGTAAATTAAATAAGGAACTATTATGCCAAGCTGTAAAACATTATATTGATAGTATTGCCACCTATTGGTAAGAATAGAAAGCAATGTAAATAATGTCAAGTAGGAGAAAAGAGTTGTATTGTGGAGATATGCTAAATACACTTGGACGTGAAGACCAAGAGTTCCAATGGTCACTATCTTTAAAGTGTTGCAAGGCCCTCCCTTCTTCTAAGAAGAAAACAAACTAGGTCTAGACCTCAGACATAACTTTGGATAGTTGTGTTCTGGAGGTGACAAACTTCAAAGAGTTAGTTCAATGGTGCACATATAAATTTGGTTCAGAGAGGAGAATAATTTAGCTTCAAGGACAACAACCTATCTCCTTAGCTCCTTCAGTATTCACAAGAATTCTATGACTCTCAAAGCCTACCACATAGTTTAAAGTTGAATAAACCAATGAATTCCTCAAAGAAAATAGAGGAGGAGAAGAGCTCCTCAAGAAATATTTGGTCGACCCAAGGAATAATACCAATTCTTCCAAGATTGAGGTAAGTTCATTAAAGTATCCCTACAAAGAATTTTCCTGATTGTTTTCTCACATGATTGGTTTGGAATCAACTACCTATGTGCTGAGAAATATCATGTATATTCTCCATTTCATTGTGCATCCTCATTGATTGGGGTCACATTATTTTCATTGAACTCTCTTTTTGACTGGGTGGTCTGAAAAGGACCCGAAAATTCCACATGACATCTTATTTGATTTTCACCATAGCTTATTGCCATGTTTTTGAAGACTTGCCTAGGGAAAGAAGTGTTGAATTCAAGGTGGAACCAGTCTTTGCCTGGTATCCAACCTTCTGGAGGCACAAGTCTCAATATTGTTTTTACCTCGCTCACAATAATTTCATCTTTGAATTTAAAAAATTGATCTTCAACCCTAACACGTCAAGATTATCTATTGAAGCTTCCACCTTTATCTCAAAGAAAGGAGTTTTTAAAACCACTGAAGATATTAGCATCATAAGGTTATGTGGTTTCTAAGAGAAACCCTTTCTCCTTCCCTTATATGTATCATACATACATTTTATTATAGAAGTATGCATGCAATACAAGTCCTGGGTGTTGATGCCTAAAAAAAGTGCAACATAAAGTTCTTGCCTGCAAATAAGTCGCAATGAATTATTACTTATATATATCTTAAATAATACTAGATAGGTGGGATCGCTTGATAAAATCAATGATATAAAGCACTATTCTTATTTGTGCTCCTAATTACCTTCCAAAAAAGATTCATAGTTTCAAAGAATAAGAGTGGAAATCCTAACCTATTTACATGTGCAACTAATGAATGATAAGGGTGCTAGCAATTTGATTTCAAAATAAAAGAAATGTTTATCAAACATATCAGTCCACTCTTACTACCCTTAGGTTCAAATATATTGTTTCAAATATCCATAATACACCACTCATGGTCTATTTGCATGCATGGGAAAATACTCATTATGTTGGATATGATATAACACTAGCGAGGAATGTGGGACATATTTTTTTGATGCTAAGTGTTAAATTGGCTATTATGTTTATGGAGTTCATATTAGAGGCCGATTTGAATTTTAATTTGGAAATGGAACTTTATGTTATATGCATTTAGATATGTGATGGCGTTATTCTATGATTGGAATACGTGTTTTTGGAAACTAGAAGAGCTCTATTTTTTGTTGTGGTTTGTGGCATTAAATGAAAAATAATGGAAGCAACATGCATTTACTACACGTCATTCTTACCCTACCTCGAAGCTACCACTTTCACTTCTCCTCGCATTCGTTTGCTACTCTGGTTAGCAGTGCCTCAATTCTGCTCGACCATTGGCAGAAAAATATTGTGCTCTTAAGCTTTCTGGTATTCTTCTCAACGATATGTTGGCTCTTATCTCTCCATTCGTGATGGTAAGCTCTGCTCCAGATAAAATTATCATGTTGGCTCTTGTAGTTTGCATGCGGAATGTGTTTGTTTTCCGAACCTTTTAACGGATTTATTGTGGGAATTTTGGTTGTATAACTCGCATATTGAATTGGGTTTCTTCCTGTTGGCATTAAAATGTTTTAAATTGGCAAGAGCATTCGACATTTTGTTCTGTTTGAGTTGTGTGGTTATATGGGCCTAGAGAAAAGGTGATATTATTATGATATGGCTATTGATAAGTAATTGTGGGTGAAGGTGTTCATTTTTTCTCATTTCGTATGATTATTTCCAAGGGTTTCCTCTGTAAAAGAAAATATGGAGTTGGGTGTTGTGAATATTACGTAGCACTCTCAGCCTGGAGTATGTGCAATCTTATTTCTCTTACCACAACTTGGATGTTATGGGTAGCCTGTGTGCTTTATCCTCATGTCTGTTGAAGGAAAAGAATTGGGTTTTGTTTTGCTCGCAACCCATGTTTCAAACCCTACGCCTATATTCTTTCTCCAGGCCTCTTCTCCTCTTCCAATACATAGGTGAATGAATAAAATAAAATCCATATTCGAATTTTTGTTGAATTATTGGACCCACAGTCGATTTTGTGATTATTGTGTTGTATCCTTATTACATATCGACACTTTCGAAGTCTCGCAGTCATTTCATGTTTTCCTTGCAACTATTTTAAAAAGGTGACATAGATCTGTGTATTTTATTACAATCACTCTGGGAATTAAGTATTTGTATTTGCTTGCAGCCATGCCTTGAGGCCTATGCCTATTTTCTAGTCCTAAACCTTGTTTTCCCATCTGAAAATCTAGACATGCGAATACTATAGACCTAGTTTCAAAGTCTTGTCCAAATATTCAACCCTACGGTTGAAAAGATTGAGGTCACCCACAAATTTAATGCTTGTTTGTTATTGGTCTATGGTGGTTTGAACGATTTTTAAGTTTAAAAGAATTTCTATGGAAGCAATGCCCACCAAAGTCGCAGGGGGTTTTCAATCCTTGTTTGTTTGCAGCTGTTATTGGAAGTTGTGACATGAATATTATGTAATAGAAAGATGATAGATCTATGTTTCTCTTCCTCTCACGATGTTTGGGACAATCTGTATAATTATGACAACTAAATTGTTTTATAAACAATCTCCTACAAAAAATTATGATAGTTTAAAATGAGAAATGAAATTCGTTTCTTTTTATATAATCATATTAATTCCACTTGAGTTTTATATTGCACGATTTAAAAGGATTGTTGTAGATCTTGTGTGTGACGTTTTAAAGGAGTGCCATCGCACAAACAAATTTGGTGAAAGTTTTGGATGGCAAACAATGGATATTCAAATGATTTTATAGATATTGGCAATGTTGATTTTAAATGTTATTTCTTGTAACAGAACAATAACATTTTTTTCCCCGTTCATTGTTTCATTTTTCGTTCATTATACGCTCTCCACCTTCTCAATAACATTTAAACACCCCCTGTTCTATTATCTTTAATATCATTTTTAAAGAAAAAAAATTCAAAAGGATTGGATAATAATTTTGGATTGGAAATTGTGACATGGATATATTGTTTTAGAAGAAAAGGACTCTACATTGCTTGAAAAATATTCATTGTTGATTCCTGTCCATGCTACCATTTTTCATTCATTATAAACCCCCTCATATTCCCAATGACCCTATCATTCCCTGTTCAATTGCAGTTAACTACTAAATTGGATTAGACAAAAATGTGTTAATGGATGGATTACATATGCTTTTGTTTGCGAATGATAGAGTCAACATCTTGATTTTATTTAGGTAGTGTTTATGGATTAATCCGTAAGTGCGGACACGAACCGATCTCCCTAGATCCACCTGAATCTAGAACAAAACAAGATAGAATACTACTCTTTCCCTAGATCTAGTCTATTGAGTGAACTAAGAGATAAAGGAATATGGACATACCTTATGAACGCTTTCCAAAGTCTCTGTTGTTCCAAGCTTCGCTCCGATGCTCTTGTTCCGTTCAAATCAAAACAGAACAAACCAATCAAAGTAAAGGTATATTAATGTATTCAATAGCTAGTCTATACATGTGATCAAGGAATCATGTAATAAAGAGATATCATCTTTATGGGAAAGGGACATATTACTGTATTAATTAATTGAAAGAGAAACTTACAACCTGAGCCTTGATGTCGTAGGTCTCCTTTCGATGGCTCCTAGCTCTGACACACACACTTGCTCATGCATGAATAAAATCAACCACTTGTGATGACCTCGCTATAGTCTCTTGCTGCTGTAGCATCGGTTCTCCATACAGGCTTCTAACAATTCTCTAATCAATCTCTTGCTAGCTTGCTTATGCTTAACCTTTTCCATGAGTAATATTCTCAATATATAGGAGAAGATAGTTTAGTTACTTGGATAGGGAATGATCCCAATATATCTGGAAAGTCAGTATTTTGCCAACCATTCGAGAGCCAACTCATCCTTCTAGAAGAT
>JZKD02S0763219.1:178367-195929 GCA_000966675.3 Picea glauca
CTTGAAGTCTCTTGACATAAACTCTCCTCCCCGGTCTGATCTTACTGCCTTTAACCTCTTCCCTGTTTGAGTCTCAGTTAAAGCCTTAAATATCCTAAACTTCTCAAATGCTTCAACTTTTTCTTTGAGAAAGGTGTTGTTTCTGAGTTTATGTTTTAAGGCTATAAAACATACCGTCAAGGCATACGAATAAATATTTTTATGATGAGACCTTTTAAATAAAGAAACAAAGAAAGACTAGATCAGATTCAGTTTCTCAACTGTCTCTGTCTTGCTTCCCATTTCTCTTGGATGCTAATGTCACGTTCGATAGCATCCCACGAGCTTTCTAACTCAGCCCTATTGTTTGCTGTTTGTAGAATAGTGTTAAATAAGTTTAGGGCAATGCTGGTTTGATCCTGAAGACCAGGTTCTACGTTTGGTTGTCTGCCGTTAGGAACTGTCATGGGTGATAGGGTTTTAAAGGTTTGTAAATGGGTTTTTTATCAATTGGTTACTTCATATTTTCAGAGATGATATTAATGAAACAACTTTAAAATCTAAAACAGTAATGTAAAAACACATTCAAGGCCATTTCCTGGTTTTGTAACAATTTTGAAATTGTAAACAACGAAAAACAATATAGAGAAATATAAGGCTTTTATCTAGAAAGAATCTTATACTTCAATGAACAATGATGAAAGAAAAACAAGATTTCTAACATAATTAGATATTAAGGAACAAAAGGTTTATAGGTCTTAAAATCACTAAAGTAATTTCAGAGGAAAGACTGTAAAACATTCAACATCCAAACCAATCTGAAACAATAAACAACAATGTATATAACTTCAAATTGATTCACTTGTTAGAAACACACATTAAGAAGAAGATTTAACAAAGCATGATAAACAGGGGAAGAAACATAGTCACAAAATTGCAGGATCCAGAATCTTGTTTGCGATTTAAATTCCGATGAACTTCAAAGCTGATATTACAAAAATTGGCCTTCTTCAAAATTTCTGAAGCCCCCTTTCCGCCTTTTGAAACTATAATTATACCTTTACTATCAAAATTTTTTGTTGGTAACTAACCAACTTCCTAATATTACGGTTACATAGACTAATGTCAACCGTTTACAATTTCTTTCAAAATTCTAAAACAAATAAAATATTTACAAAGTTTTACATTTGCATTGATGAACTTTCTTTATCTGTTTCAACGCATTGAACATATTTCTCTAAAAAGTTTACCAAGACCTTAGGAGCCTCAGGTACTTCATTTGCTTCAAAAGAGAAAAAACTTTTTTGTAAACCTGGTAACTGGTTTGTTATTGTTTTCTCTTTGAATTTAACTTTTTCCAACTTTGAACTTGAAGCTATCATCCACTTGTCTATTTCTGCAATGTTGATAATTTTAATACTTGAAATTTCTGCTTTCTTTTCTTCGAGTTTTTCTTTTGATTTCAGCTGATACCTGGTAATGTTGACTTCACCTAATAACTCAAAAAAACCATCTGTCTCGATATTTACTGAATCTTTGTCAATAAGATTCAAGATCTTTTGAAAATATTCATTGATTTCTCTTGTAAGTCTTTTATATTCTGCCAATTTTGTTTCCCAAACCTTTATCATTATATCTCCTTTTAACTACTCCGAAATGGATAATTTCTGGCTTTTCCCAATTTCTTCTTTTTGTAAAGAAGTTATTACCTTTTGAAAAGAATTCCTTGCTTCTTTAGTTTCTCTTTCTTTCTGAACTACCTTTTCCATAGACCTATTTGACTCATGAAAATAATTCTGGATGATTTCCAGATTACAGAATATTTTTTGTTCTTCTTCTTCTATGTTTGCATATATCTCTGATGCTTTAGTCTTGAAATGTTCCATTTCAATCACCTGATTAGTAATTGAAATAATTTTATGTTGCAGAGATTTATTTTCATCGCCCAAATTTTGCACTTGTTCTTTAGTAACCTGTATCATGTTTTTCGCTTCGTCCAAGTTTTCATTCAAATTTTGGATTTCTTGTATGTCTTTGAGTCTAGCTTGTTCTAGACCCTTTTGTATTCCCCAACCAATAATTATTTCATTTTCTTTTAATCTGTCCTGCAGCTGCATTATTTCTTGATCTTTTTTCTCCAGCATAGTTGTTAGATTCCCTACAGAATACATGTTGGCTGATGCTATAGCACCCATGGTTCCTGCTAACTCTGTAGCGAATTCTCCTTCATTGAGTTTCTTACCATCGATGATAATTTTATGTTTTTTGATCCTTCTTTCTCCTACAGGATGAATTTCCTGTTTCAAGACAACTCTTCATTTTTTACTGAAAAAATAGTCAGATGAAGGGATTTCATCTCTGGTTATTGGCTCTAAGTCACTTACATATAGAACTCCTTCATGAGGGGTTCTGAAAGTAGACTGTAGTTGGGTCAATGCTGTAATAGGACTGCCAAGCTCCTTTGAAACTGTTCCTCCAACATTTTCTGGAATATCATCGAGGTCTATTGGGCTTGTTTCTATTCCTTTTCCCTTTTTTGTCAGTGTTTCTTTGGTCTGAGAACCCTTTGTATTCTGAGGAGGTATTTCAGAATCTTTCAATTTATCTTTGTCACTTGACTTATCCTGAATAATGGTTTCAAACCCTGGAGGAATTTTTTCTTGCTCTGGCGATGATGTTGATATTTCACCTTGTAAAATCTTTGGTAGACATTGTCGTCTATTTATTTGAAAATATGCAAACCCCACCTGTGCATCAGGTGACAAGACTTGAACTCTACTATGTACTTCCTCATACGATTTGACATTTTTGAAGACATCATCATAAATTGAAAATTCATGTTCATATGCTTCCAAATTACATTGTGTGAAATGTCGACTGATTATTTGATAAGGATCGTGTTTCCTGTGCTCTATATTTTCTAATTTCACTTCATCCATCGACTCGGCTTCTGCCTTAGAATGGCCTATGTTTAATAAAACAAATTTTCCGAGATAAACAGGAAAATATGGCCATGCCTTTTTCTGCTGAGCCTTTAATTCTAGCCCAATACCACCATTTACTAATTGATAAGCCACTTATCTACATATCAACCTGTCTAGTAATATTTTTGGGAGTGCATGAGGCGGAATAGAACAACCATAAACCCTCACATAGGAAAAATTTTCCTAAATGAACTAGTCAGCGACTGACTTGAGGTTTTCTATGATGGTATTAGAAATACGAGGAGGTTCGCATCCAAAGAATATTTTGTGCAGAGGGATAATTACATAATGACAAATCTCATAAAAAACATCTTTTGCATTTTCTTCCCAGAGAGATGAATGGTACTTATGAACAGGCTCTGAGCAAGAAACATTCCAACTCCAATTCATTAATGGGAAAGGAGTCATAAAACAAATGGCATCCATGATATAAGATGACATATAAAAAGACACTGGCTGTCCTTTTGATCTAGCTGCTTTGTAATTGATAACCTCTGATGCGAGGTTATCTGACAAAATTTTGTGCCAATTAAAACTGCGCCCCTCTGAAACTTCTTCTAAGAAAGGTGTCCAATCTGCATGAAAATGACAAGGATCCTTTCTTCCAAAAAGTCTACACAACATCATTGCTACATAAACCATATATTCATTTAATGCAACTGAAGCATAAATTCCATGTAAATCAGCCCTAAACTTGTTTTCATCTCTGGCCCATCCTCTTATCATGTCAGGGTATGTTTGGCCACCTTCAATGCACTCTTTTCTTTGAAATGCAGCTAAAAACTCAGAATTAAAGTGTGCCTATAATTGGGCGAGAGCTTATACATTACTTGAATATGTTCAGGCCTAGATGAGTCGATGACAGCTCCTTGCTCGTTCAAAATACTTCTGGTCGGGACATCTACTTTATCCAGAGCCCAGGCGATCATATCGGTATATGACATGAGTCTCGGATGTGCAACCACCTTATGAAGCTCGGTCTCGGCAATATCTCGGAGGTGATTTTCCGCATCAGGGTCCGCATATTTAAGCTCATCCTCCAGTTTTTCTACAATTCCAGCTCATGATTTGACAGAGTGTACCCTAGATGCAGTGGTATCAGAAATAATATCACCTTCTGGTTTCTCTTCACTTTTCTTCGAAGCCTTTTTGGGTGCCATAGCTCTGTGTTCACTTGAAAACCTGTAACAAAGAAGAATTTAGCTTCGAAATGATAATGTAGACGTTTCAAAATTTACTTCGAATATGTCATAAAAGCATTGAGATTTATACCTCTGTTATGAATTTAAGGCTCTTAATGCAAAAGATATTCCCGAATATATGCATTTAGTGTTTGTACTTGAGCTTTCTCAGTATTTTCAAATATAATAGAAACTTACCAAATTGGATAATTGCCGTATTAAAGATCATTCATAAAAAGTTTAACTTTAAACCTTGTTTATACGAATGATTAGTTAGTGTTAATCTTGAATTAAATTTGAAAACATTCTTCTCGGAGTTTCGGAACTTTTGATGCCAAGGAAATAAGTCATCGAAGAACCCCGATTGCTGAAATCGCGATGTATTATTTAAGTTAAAACATTTTTATTATCTTAATTAATGCAGATTAGATCTTTTCGGGATTTCATTAATCGAAAAATTGGGGATCGGGAAATCGGGAAATTTGATGACATGAAATCTGCTTCTCCCAAAACCGCGAATCCCGATATTCCGATGTCATTATTTAATTCTTAATCATGCTTAATGGTAATTAGATTAATTCAAAACTTTGCTTAAGGTTTAAATGTATCGCGAAATCGAGAAATCGGGAAATGCGATGACAAGATTCTTTGTTCTCACAAAACCGTGAATCCCAAAATCGCGATGTGATTAACTTAATGTTTAAAACCCCTTTAATTTTGAATTAAGTAAATTATGTTTTAAATAAGGATTAACGTATCGGGAAATCGAGGATTGGGATTTCGCTATTCAATTTGAGTTAAACATTTGTTCACGTAGAACTCCGAATCCCGATTTTCCGATTTAAATTAAAACTCCTTAATTTTTAAATCAATGCCCGTTTAAAAAGTTATTTCAAGTAATGTTGGAAAACTTATATTCATTTAGATTTTTTCCATTTTTTGTCCAAAAATAAACAAATAAATGTATTGCCAATTTATCATTGATGAAATTCTTGTTTTAGGAAATTTGAAAAATATAAAGACTCTAAAATACAAAATTTCATCTTCAAGAATAAAAATTCAAGGTCTGTTTCAACATAGGCTCCAACTGGGGACCTCATCTCCCTGCGGGACGAGGAGAACATGCAGAGTCAGTGCCTTCATTGGGTAATGGGGTCAAGAGTTTATCTCTGATAAACTGATCAAGGAGTAAGAAAAGAGAATGCGTAAAGTCTTTGAAAACCTTTTCAGGACTTCTCACTTGTTTGGAATTCAGTTATAATCTTCTTCAAAATTCTCCTTCTCATTCCAAAATTGAGTTAGTATTGAGATGATTAAAACAATATTTAGAAGCTCAACAGATTATTTGAACGTTTTAGCTTGCATCAATTGAAATAAAATTTATATATTTAAAACTGGGAAGCTCTATTTTGACTTAAACTGAATATCCGGTTTTGAAAAATTGATAACTAGAATAGATTTATAGATAAGTATGACAACCTTACAGATACCTCAGATATTGCTTCACTGCCAGCAGGCCTGTTCAGTACCCTGGTGAAGTTATCTGTTCCTTTTTACTGAATTTCCTTTCACCGCTTTGAGTATTTATTTTATGCTTAGACATTGCTTCACTGCCAGCAGGCCTGTTCAGTACCCCAGTGAAGTTATCTATTTCTTATTTTTAGACGAGGGAAATCATTTAAATGAATTTCCTTTCATCATCTATAGGACTAGATGGGGGCAATCAGTTCTGAATTTCCTTTCACCATCTGTCTCATAATTAGCTTATGTTTACGAAGCGGGGGCAATCAGTGATACTTAATATATCAGGGGTGGTGATCTGTATTAAATTTTATAATAAAGGTTTGTCAACCTGTTTTGGTTATTCTAGACCAATTTTTCTCAACTTTCAAAAACACCTTAGTCTATAGAGAAAAGGGAAAAATATTTTCAAGGGATCTTCTTTTGAGCAAGCTTAAAAGTTCAGACAAACTGTTAAGAAAATTAAGATATTTAGAGTTAATCTCAAACCTAACCATTTTTAGTCAGAGAGAAAAATCATGAAAACTGACCTAACTGTATTCAATCATTTGATGATTTTCAAAGTTGATACAAAATATTTTCAACTTTGATACAAAGTTTTGAAAGACAATACTGACTTTTCAACAATGTGGCGACTAGAATACCTCAGATATAATTTCAAAAATAACTCCGTGGATTAGATTGATTTTTTTTTCTTTTACAAATTTTTTAATTTTAACAAAGTAATTTTTCAAAAATTTAAGAAAGAAACTGGTATATACAAAAATTCATATATTTTATTTTTATTTTATTTTATTTTATATATATATATATATATATATATTATTTTATTTTATTTTATTTTATGCCATGTAATGCTTTAAACATCGTGCATTAACAGGGGCATTTAGGATCTTACCATCTAAATTTTCCAGTAGAAATGAGTTTTTACCTTCAGAAGAGGATATCTTAAAGGGTCCATACCAGATATGATCAAATTTACCGTTTTTACCCGAATCTTCCTTTCGAGCATCCCACTTCAAAACTAGGTCTCTTGGAAGAAAGTTTATGTTTTCCAGTGAAAAATTGGCAAGGGCTACAAGCCCTTACCTTAGCATTTACATCAGGGAAAAGTTTTGGCCAGTAATAACCAGCCCTTAAGATTTTGTATGCCGTTGCTCTCCAAGCATGATGCCCTCCACAGACACCTTCATGAAACTGACTTATAACTTCCTCTGTCTCTGATTCAACCAGACAAACTAAGAGGAAACCAAGCGGGTCTTTCCAGTATAATTTTTTCTCGGAAATGCAGTATTTAACTGCATGCAGTTTCAGTGTTCTGGCTTTGGAAGGTGACAAATCATCTGGACATTTCAAATTTAAAAGGTATGTTACTATATCTTTATACCAATCTGACAAAATGAATTTGTCCTCAATCTTGTTTTTGATTATTTGATCATCAATTTCATTTACATTAATCCATCCTTCTTCCTCTTGAGCACTGTTTATTCCAAGAGCCCGAAAATTAGATTCAGCTAGAAGTCTAGCTAAACCCTGTCCTTTTACTAATTTAGTAGGTTTAACCTCCAAATCAAATTACTGAATTTTTGCAAGCCATCTACCTCTCTTACCATCGCTGTCTGCTTGAACTAAGATATCCTTTACAACACTGGTAGGTACATATGCAATGATTTTGGAATGTAATACATACGTTCTAAAAGCTTTCAATGCTTTAACCATTGCGTAAGCTTGCTTTTCCATTATATTGTATTTAAGCTTAGCGTCTCGGAGGCTCTTACTGAAAAAGGTGATGGGTTGCTCAAAACCCTCTTCATTCTTCTGGAGGAGAACAACAGCCAACGTATGTTATGAAGCGAATGAAAAAATGAAGAACTCCTTAAGATAATCTGGACTTGCTATTACCAGAGCCTCACTTATAACTTTTTTAATGTGGGAAAAGGATGCCTTTGATTCTGCTGTCCACTTAACTTCATTGTTCTTCCTGAGCATATCTGTAATCAGTTTAACAATCTCAGCAAAGTTAGGAACAAATATTCTCAAAAAATTTATTTTTCCTAAAAAAAGATTGAATTTCTTTAACATTTCTAGGAATAGCTAATGTTTCTATGGCCTCTACTCTCTTAGGGTCGATTCTGATACCATCTCGGGATACTATATGTCCTAACAACTTGCCTTCCTGCATGGCGAAATGAGACTTTTTAGGATTTAATGAAAGACCATACCTACGACATTTTTCAAAAGTTTGTTTTAAATGAATTCTATGTTCTTCATCAGACTTTGAAAAAACAGTGAGGTCATCCAGATATATAACTAAAAACTTATCTCTTTCGCCGACAAAAGAAATATCCATTGCTCGTTGAAAAGTGGCTACTGCATTCATTAATCCGAATGGCATTTTATCATACATGAAGGTACCCCAAGGAGTGGTGAATGAAGTTTTTTCCTTATCAGGTTCACTAACAACAATTTGATTATATCCTGAAAAACCATCAATCATGGACATCATAGTAGCCCCTACTACTTTCTCCAGAACGTGATCCATTTTTGGTAGAGGATAGTTGTCTTTAAGAGAAGATTTGTTTAAATTTCTAAAGTCAACGCATAATCTGATTTCCCCGTTTTTCTTTCTTACTGGTACTAAATTAGAAACCCAATCAGAATATCTTAAGGGAACAATAATCTTAGCGTCTAAAAGATTTTTAACTTCTTTCTCAATGACAGGCAATAGTATCGGGTTAAACTCTCTGAGTTTTTGCTTGAAAGGTTTGACACCTGGTTTAAGTGGTATTTTATGTTCTATCACCGAGGTGTCATATGTTTTCAAATCTTCGTATGACCATGCAAACACATATTTATACTTTTTTAACAAGTCTATATATATATTTTTGTTTTCTACTGATAAAAATTTAGATAACTTAACCATTTTGGGATTATCTACAGTTCCTATGTTACAACCTTCAACCTCTTCTGGTTGAGGTTGTAGAGTAGTTTTAGAAGGAATGTCATCTTTATTAAAGAGTCTTTCCAAAGGTATCAGACCTTTGGGGATTTGATTTTTTTTAGAACAAGCATCCGATGATTAGCTATTTTATCATGAAACTCTTTTGCGTCTTCCCCTTCCTGCATGATCCAACATGGATCATTTTGATTTTCCTGATCATTATATGTTTCTGAAAACTCATCTAAAGATTCAAGAAACTTTCTAAGTTGCTCATCGTCTTTGAACACTTGCCAATGTTGTACATTATCAGGTATGGAAGGATGATGTCTCATTTGAATATGATATTTTAAATTAAAAGATGTCAGGGGGCTAAACGTTGATGCAGCTTTAGCTAAAGCATCGGCCTGTTGGTTTTCGGATCTAGGGACAAAATAAAAATTCACAGAAGTGAAGAAATTCTCAATTAAATGCCATACACAGTTTCTATAAGATCTTAATCTAGGATGTTTAGCTTGATATTTCCGCTTTACTTGTTTTATGATTAATTCAGCATCACCGAAGACTTCAATATTTTTAATTTTCATTTTTCTTGCAGCTTCTAAACCGAGTACTAAAGCCTCATATTCACATACATTATTTTTACATTCTATATACCACTGGAGCCTATAAGAAAAAGGGATCACAAATTGATCATCAGGGGAAATAAGAATTACTCCAGCCCCAGCTCCAAGATAGGAGGAAGCGCCATCAAAAAAC
Source organism: Picea glauca (assembly GCA_000966675.3). Lineage (NCBI taxonomy): Eukaryota > Viridiplantae > Streptophyta > Pinopsida > Pinales > Pinaceae > Picea > Picea glauca. The sequence continues at coordinate 187,730 of JZKD02S0763219.1, forward strand.
ATTTTCCATGTACCAGTATTATATACATTTTCTTTTATTTCATTTTTTTGAATTTTTTCTTCTGTATCTTTATCATCTACATCTATCTCAAAATCATCATCTAACGATAATATACAGTTCCCTAAATCTTGATCTTCGATATACACTGGGTGATTCTTAGGATTTTTTGGGTCACTCACAGTGAACACCATTCGAGTTTCCCTGTATAGACGAGTGAATTGTCCTCCGAAAACAGGGATCGTAGCATATGTCATATCTAGCTGGATGGATCCTCCAAGCTTAGCACCCCATGATCTATATAGTAGCATTCCATATTTTGGGGGAATATCTGCAACTACTACATCCATAAGGATGCTCTTAGCGGGTATCTGGGCCAAATTAACCACTAGGTCTTTAATCATACCTATGCATTTAACTCTCCTAGAATCAAAAGAATACAAATCACCATAGGGTCTTGTGACTTCAAGACCAAGTTTATCCATTATTGCTTTAGGCATGACATTATGCGAAGCTCCAGAATCCAACATACAGTTGTGTAAAAGGTGGTCAAAAATAGTAAGTGTGATATAAAAAGGAGCCACTGTATCTTTTTCCCCTTCGGCGTGTGGACCGAACACAATGATAGGTTTATCATCTTCTAAGTTAATTGTGTCGGCCTGACTTTCCTTTTTAGAAAAATTAATCATTTTAGCTATTTGTTTTCGGTATACTGGATTTTTTGCTAATTCGACAAGGGGGATAGGAATCTTGATCTTGCTTATTTCGTTTTCCAAGTTAAAATTACCCAGGGCCTTGTCATTCTCAATGTGTGGAGCTTCCATAACTTTTTTCTCAGTTTTACGTTGTGATGTGACCTTATTTTCTTTTATCGGAGCTTGTGTATTTACAGGGGTTGTTCCTACTGGCTCTAACTGTACAGGGTTGTCTGTTGTATTTCTTTTTGCAGTCTGTTTATCTGCAACTTTTGGGTTTACTTCATCTGTATCATTTCTAAGAAAAACCTTTTTTGTTTGAACATTAGGGGGATTTTTATTTCTCGGTCTCAGATTATATTTCCCCTGCAAATCATCAATAATGTCATCTGCTATACTTTGATATATATGATCATCAGTGGCATTATTGCTAACTTTATCTTCTGATTTACTTCCTTTAATTAAGGATGCTTCATAATCTTGTCTAGATAAATAATGATACCTATTATCATCACCAAGATTACTAATATCTTCATCCCATTCTTCAAAATCGCCAAAATCTTCTTCTCCAATATAATCTTCACTCTTAAAGGGTGCTTGAATTTTTTGATCTTCGTTTTTTATCGTTTTATGTGGTCCTTGAGGTTCAAGATTTTTTCGGAAATCTTTTCTAGGAAAATTTTCTCTTCTAGGCTTTTCTAACTCCATTTTCGAAATTTTGTTTGAGAGTTGTTGAATGACTCTAGCCATCTCATCTATTCTATCACCAGAAGATTTTCCTGACCCAGAAGTTCCACCTTGTTCTTTAAATTTTTTATTTTCTTTATTTACATTTTCGATCTTTACTTTAAGCTTTCCTGATGCCATCATATTGGATTCAATTTCGACTGCATCATCTTGCATTTTAGAGAGATCTAATGATCTTCTCTCCCTCAATAATAAAGAAAAGTCAGGATCAAAAGCACTAGCATAAGTTACTTTGGCTGAAGGCTGTGAAGGTTTAACTTCAGTTGGAATTTTATTATATAATTTATTAAACCTTTGTGTGAATTGCAGCGCTGACTCAGAGTTTTTATTTTTTAGGGCTCCAAATTCGGTTAGGTAGTAGAGGTGATCTTTCCTCTCACCCCATTGTATGATGAACACACTCTCCAACTCTTCATAGGATCTTAATGATCCAGCTGGTAAGGATCGAAACCAAGTTCTCACCTGTCCCTCAAAAGTTTGAACAAGTAATCTGGAATAAACATCCTCATGTTCTATTCCAAGTATATCAACAAATTGATCGAAAAAGTTGATATGTTCTTGTGCAGTCAAATCACCCTCCCCTGTAAATTTTGGGAGTCTCTTCATATAGTTCTCAGGGAGATCATGAAGAGGGACATGGAGAACTAGGGGAGCATATCTAGCAGCCACTTTGGCAAAAATACCTGGAACTGGTACTTGACCAACTCCAGGAGCACCACCTCCACCTCCAACACCTCCTTGTGCTGCCATGTTTAGATTTGGGGCTGAAGTTGGGACAGTGTGTGGAGAAGATTCTTGGAAAACTGGGGACAAAAATTCGGGAAAAGAAAAAGTATCAAAAGAAGGGGGAAGCGAAAGTGATCGTTCAAAAGTTTCCGAAGAATGTGATTGTGTAAAATTAGGCTGATCTATAGAATAAGTTGATAAAAGAATTTGTTTAATAGATTTTCTTGATTTTAAGATTTTTTACGGATTAGAGACTGGCGAGGTCTGTTTGTTATCCGGGTTTTTTCTGGTGTTCTTACGGCTACCAGCCAGTTTATTTAATGTGGAGTTGCCAAGTGAAAGATAATTTAGCCTTAGAGAATTTTCTGTTCTTGTTCAGTATCAACAACAGAAAGTATCAATGTCGTTCTTCCCAGGGAAATAATTTGTTTCTTCGATCCCCAGCAACGACGCCAAAAAGATGTTGTTCCTGAGTTTATGTTTTAACGCTATAAAACATACCGTCAAGGCATCCGAATAAAGATTTTTATGATGAGACTTTTTAAATAAAGAAACAAAGAAAGACTAGATCAGATTCAGTTTCTCAACTGTCTCTGTCTTGCTTCCCGTTGCTCTTGGATGCTAATGTCACGTTCGATAGCAACCCACGATCTTTCTAACTCAGCCCTATTGTTTTCTGTTTGTAGAATAGTGTTAAATAAGTTTAGGGAAATGCTGGTTTGATCCTGAAGACCAAGTTCTACATTTGGTTGTCTGTCGTTAGGAACTGTCATGGGTGATAGGGTTTTAAAGGTTTGTAAATGGGTTTTTTATCAATTGGTTACTTCAGATTTTCAGAGATGATATTAATGAAACAACTTTAAAATCTAAAACAGTAATGTAAAAACACATTCAAGGCCGTTTCCTGGTTTTGTAACAATTTTGAAATTGTAAACAATGAAAAACAATATAGAGAAATATAAGGCTTTTATCTAGAAAGAATCTTATACTTCAATGAACAATGATGAAATAAAAACAAGATTTCTAACAGAATTAGATATTAAGGAACAAAAGGTTTACAGGTCTTAAAATCACTAAAGTAATTTCAGAGGAAAGACTGTAAAACATTCAACATCCAAACCAATCTGAAACAATAAACAACAATGTATATAACTTCAAATTGATTCACTTGTTAGAAACACACATTAAGAAGAAGATTTAACAAAGCATGATAAACAAGGGAAGAAACATAGTCACAAAATTGCAGGATTCAGAATCTTGTTTGCGATTTAAATTCCGATGAACTTCAAAGCTGACATTACAAAAATTGGCCTTCTCCAAAATTTTTGAAGCCCCCTTTCCGCCTTTTGAAACTATATTTATACCTTTACTATCAAAGTTTTTCGTTGGTAACTAACCAACTTCCTAATATTATGGTTACATAGACTAATGTCAACTGTTTACAATTTCTTTCAAAATTCTAAAACAAATAAAATATTTACAAAGTTTTACATTTCCGTTGATGAACTTTCTTTATCTGTTTCAACGCATTGAACATACTTCTCTAAAAAGTTTACCAATACCTTAGGAGCCTCAGGTACTTCATTTGCTTCAAAAGAGAAATTTTTTTTTTGTAAACCTGGTAACTGGTTTGTTATTGTTTTCTCTGTGAATTTAACTTTTTCCAACTTTGAACTTGAAGCTATCATCCACTTGTCTATTTATGCAATGTTGATAATTTTAATACTTGAAATTTCTGCTTTCTTTTCTTCAAGTTCTTCTTTTGATTTCAGCTGATACCTGGTAATGTTGACTTCACCTAATAACTCAGAAAAATCATTTGTCCCGATATTTACTGAATCTTTGTCAATAAGATTCAAGATCTTTTGACAATCTTCATTGATTTCTCTTGTAAGTCTTTTATATTCTGCCAATTTTGTTTCTCAAACCTTTATCATTATATCTTCTTTTAATTGCTCCAAAATGGATAATTTATGGCTTTTCCCAATTTCTTCTTTTTGTAAGGAAGTTATTACCTTTTGAAAAGAATTCCTTGCTGCTTTAGTTTCTCTTTCTTTCTGAACTACCTTTTCCATAGACCTATTTGACTCATGAAAATAATTCTGGATGATTTCTAGATTACATAATATTTTTTGTTGTTCTTCTTCTATGTTTGCATATATCTCTGATGCTTTAGTCTTGAAATGTTCCATTTCAATCACCTGATTAGTAATTGAAATAATTTTATCTTGTAGAGATTTATTTTCATCGCCCAACTTTTGCACTTGTTCTTTAGTAACCTGTATCATGTTTTTCGCTTCGTCCAAGTTTTCATTCAAATTTTGGATTTCTTGTATGTCTTTGAGTCTAGCTTGTTCTAGACCCTTTTGTATTCCCCAACCAATAATTCTTTCATTTTCTTTTAATCTGTCCTGCAACTGCATTATTTCTTGATCTTTTTACTCCAGCATAGTTGTTAGATTCCCTACAGAATACATGTTGGTTGATGCTATAACACCCATGGTTCCTGCTAACTCTGTAGCGAATTCTCCTTCATTGAGTTTCTTACCATCGATGATAATTTTATGTTTTTTGATCATTCTTTCTCCTACAGGATGAATTTCCTGTTTCAAGACAACTCTTAGTTTTTTACTGAAAAAATAGTCAGATGAAGGGATTTCATCTCTGGTTATTGGCTCTAAGTCACTTACATATAGAAATCCTTCATGAGGGGTTCCGAAAGTAGACTGTAGTGGGGTCAATGCTGTAATAGGACTTCCAAGCTCCTTTGAAACTGTTCCTCCAACATTTTCTGGAATATCATTGAGGTCTATTGGGCTTGCTTCTATTCCTTTTCCCTTTTCTGTCAGTGTTTCTTTGGTCTGAGAACCCTCTGTATTCTGAGGAGGTATTTCAGAATCTTTCAATTTATCTTTGTCACTTGACTTATCCTGAATAATGGTTTCAAACCCTAGAGGAATTTTTTCTTGCTCTGGCGATGATGTTGATATTTCGCCTTTTAAAATATTTGGCAGACATTGTCGTCTATTTCTTTGAAAAGATGCAAACCCCACCTGTGCATCAGGTGACAAGGCTTGCACTCTACTCTGTACTTCCTCATACGATTTGACATTTTTGAAGACATCATCATAAATTGAAAATTCATGTTCATATGCTTTCAAATTACATTGTATGAAATGCTGACTGATTATTTGATAAGGATCGTGTTTCTTATGCTCTATATTTGCTAATTTCACTTCATCCATCGACTCGGCTTCTGCCTTAGAACGACCTATGTTTAATAAAATGAATTTTCCGAGATAAACAGGAAAAGATGGCCATGCATTTTTCTGCCGAGCCTTTAATTCTATCCCAATACCACCATTTACTAATTGATAAGCCACTTCTCTGCATATCAACCTGTCTGGTAAAATTTTTGGGAGTGCATGAGGCGGAATAGAACAGCCATAAACCCTCACATAGGAAAATTTTTCCTAAATGAACCAATCAGCGACTAACTTGAGGTTTTCTATGATGGTATTATAAATACGAGGAGGTTCGCATCCAAAGAATATTTTGTGCAGAGGGATAATTACATAATGACAAATCTCATAAAAAACATCTTTTGCATTTTCTTCCCAGAGAGCTGAATGGTACTCATGAACAGGCTCTGAGCAAGAAACATTCCAAATCCAATTCATTAATGGGAAATGAGTCATAAAACAAATGGCATCCATGATATAAGCTGACATATAAAAAGACACTGGCTGTCCTTTTGATCTAGCTGCTTTGTAATTGATAACCTCTGATGCGAGGTTATCTGACAAAATTTTGTGCCAATTAAAACTGCGTCCCTATGAAACTTCCTCTAAGAAAGGTGTCCAATCTGCATGAAAATGACAAGGATCCTTTCTTCCAAAAAGTCTACACAACATCATTGCTACATAAACCATATATTCATTTAATGCAGCTGAAGCATAAATTCCATGTAAATCATCCCTAAACTTGTTTTCATCTCTGGCCCATCCTCTTATCATGTCAGGGTATGTTTGTCCACCTTCAACGCACTCTTTTCTTTGAAATGCAGCTACAAACTCAGAATTAAAAGTGTGCCTATAATTGGGCGAGAGTTTATACATTACTTGAATATGTTATGGCCTAAATGAGCCAATGACAGCTCCTTGCTCGTTCAGAATACTTCTGGTCAGGACATCTACTTTATCCAGAGCCTAGGCGATCATATCGGTATATGACACGAGTCTCAGACGTGCAACCACCTTATGAAGCTCGGTCTCGGCAATATCTCGGAGGTGATTTTCCACATCAGGGTCCGCATATTTAAGATCATCCTCCAGTTTTTCTACAATTCCAGCCCATGATTTGACAGAGTGTGCCCCAGATGCAGTGGTATCGGAAATAATATCACCTTCTGGTTGCTCTTTGCTTTTCTTCGAAGCCTTTTTGGGTGCCATAGCTCTGTGTTCACTTGAAAACCTGTAACAGAGAAGAATTTAGCTTCGAAATGATAATGTAGACGTTTCAAAATTTACTTCGAATATGTCATAAAAGCATTGAGATTTGTACCTCTGTTATGAATTTAAGGCTCTTAATGCAAAAGATATTCTCGAATATATGCATTTAGTGTTTGTACTTGAGCTTTCTCAGTATTTTCAAATATAATAGAAACTTACCAAATTGGATAATTGCCGTATTAAAGATCATTCATAACAAGTTTAACTTTAAACCTTGTTTATACGAATGATCAGTTAGTGTTAATCTTGAATTAAATTTGAAAACATTCTTATCGGAGTTTCAGAACTTTTGATGCCAAGGAAATAAGTCATCGAAGAACCCCGATTGCCGAAATCGCGATGTATTATTTAAGTTAAAACATTTTTATTATCTTAATTAATGCAGATTAGATCTTTTTGGGATTTCATTAATCGAAAAATCGGGGATCAGGAAATCGGGAAATTTGATGACATGAAATCTGCTTCTCCCAAAACCGTGAATCCCGATATTCCGATGTCATTATTTAATTCTTAATCATGCTTAACGGTAATTAGATTAATTCAAAACTTCGCTTAAGGTTTAAATGTATCGCGAAATTGCAAAATCGGGAAATGCAATGACAAGATTCTTTGTTCTCACAAAACCGCGAATCCCGAAATCGCGATGTGATTAATTTAATGTTTAAAACCCCTTTAACTTTGAATTAAGTAAATTATGTTTTAAATAAGGATTAACGTATTGGGAAATCGGGGATCAGGATTTCGCTATTCAATTTGCGTTAAACATTTGTTCACGTAGAACTCCGAATCTCGATTTTCCGATTCAAATTAAAACTCCTTAATTTTTAAATCAATGCCCATTTAAAAGGTTATTTCAAGTAATGTTGGAAAACTTATATTCGTTTAGATTTTTTCCATTTTTTGTCCAAAAATAAACAAATAAATGTATAGCCAATTTATCATTGATGAAATTCTTGTTTTAGGAAATTTGAAAAATATAAAGACTCTAAAATACAAAATTTCATCTTCAAGAAAAAAAATTCAAGGTCTGTTTCAACAAAAGGCAACCCAAGTAAGTCTGGAGTAATCATCGATAATCAGCATGAAGTAGTTTTCTTTCCCCGTGCCTTCCTGTATTGATGGTCCACATAAATCCATATGAACTAGTTGGAGTGGTTTCTCTGTTGAAGTAAAGCTCTTGGACTTAAACTGTGTCCTGTTTTGCTTCCCTACTTGACAGGGTTTACACACTGAATCTTGGGGATTTGATATTCTCGGAATATCTTTTACTTCCTCGAGGTTTTTGAGTTTTATTAAGTGGTCAAATTTTATATGTCCAAGTCTCCTATGCCATAACCAACTTTCATCATGTTTTCTTAGATGACATTCTTCTCTATTTTCTTTCAGCACATATACATTATTTTATGTCATTATGCCTTTGGCCACCACTTGTCCTGAGTTTACAGACTTTATCTTGCAGTCCTTGGATGTGAACAACACCTCGCATCCTCTGTCACACATTTGACTTACATTGAGCAGGTTATG
>JZKD02S0763219.1:197055-211553 GCA_000966675.3 Picea glauca
AGATTTTTTGAACTAAAGAAGGTTCCCCAATTGTTTCACCAAGTGCCTTCATTGCATTTACCATTTCTTCTATTCTTAGAAAGTATTTTCCAATAGTTTCATCTTCCTTCATATTTAGCTGTTCAAACTGTATTCTGTAGGTTTGAAGCTTTGTATCCTTTACCTTCTCATTACCCTCATAAGATGCAACTTGCTGAGAGCACCAACTCTCTGTTTTCTCTAGCACCCACTAGAAGGAAGCACCAAATCCCTGGTTTCTCTAGCACCAACTAGATGGAAGCACCAACTTCCAATCATACAGGCACCAACCTATCTAACAGAGAACAAGAGTTCTCCCTTGCACCACCCTACCACCCTGGTTTCTCTGGCTGCAACCAGATGGAAGCTACAACTCCCTGTGTTCAAGCACCCACTTTAACCTCTGAGGACAACAGTCCTCTCTAACACCTCCCTTCCACCCTGAAATATAAATCTTTGCTACTGAATCTTATTACAGTGATATAATGTTCAACAATGGCTTACTAGACTCATCACTGTTCTACTGCATATCGTTGCTCTGTCTGCCTCATTTCCTTCCTGCACACATGACTTGTGTTGTCTGTTCTTCTACTTTTTATGCTCTGTGCGACATGTCCATTCATTGCACAGTTCCTCTTATGTTCAATTCAGCTGTTGCACTCTCCTCCTTCTTCACACATGAATCACCTTCAATAATAGCAACCACAGAAACTCCAATCGCCATCGATTCTCTTCTTTGTGCCATGTATATATAGCTTCTATGCATCTTGTGCATGCAATATTAACCATTCCTCTGCATGCTCATACTGCGCCAATCTCCTCCACATCTCAAGTGATCTGCGTGATCATCATCGCGACTCTTCGACTTCTCTGGCAGTTCAACCGCGCGTTTGGCATCACTGGGTGTTATGCTGAGATTCCTCAGCCTCTCTGGCAGTTGAGACTCTTCATATTCTCTGGAAATCACATAGAAGTCTCTTCGCATCCTCTGGTAGAAACCATCAATGGTTTCTAGTAGTTACACTGTGAGGATCAACATTAGCCCTTTGATCGTGCTCATTTTCACCTCCATCATTGGATTAACTCTAATGGGTTCTTGCATTATTTACTCGTTTCTCACTTTCACAATTCGGAGATTCTGCGATGAGACATCTTGAGTCTCCATGTCACGAGCTCTGAAAAGGAGCTTGGATGCTCTAGCTCCCTCCTCTACATGACCACAGGCGGTGACCTCCGGTTACACCGACAATTCACCTTTTCAGTATTTCGGCATTCGTATGATCCAGTGTCTCGACGCTCCCATACGCGATCCATGAAATTCCGAGGTGGAGCTTATCTACACTAGGTCCTTCCTCCACGTGACCACACACGGTGACCACAGGTTGCGCTAAAAGGTGTTGTGAACTTATGATCTTCATCGAATCTGATCGACGGTCCACGATCTCGATGAATCAACGATCCATATCTCATCGTGAATTCACATCTTGCTGTTCCTTAGATGGAGATTCTCGTCACTCCAAGTCACGATAGGCAAGACTCAGAGATAGGGCTCAGATCAATAGTCCAGGATTTTGATGTATTGACGGTCTAGATCTCATCGTGAATTCGCATCTCGCGGTTCCTTAGATGGAGGTTCTTGTCACTCCAAGTCACAATAGGCAAAACTTTGAAAAGGAGCTTATCTGGACTGACTCTTTCCCTTCTCATGACCATGGGCTGTGACCATAGCCTTATGCATAAGGCACTTTCGTGATTTAGCATTTCGTGAGCTGGAGATGAGACATCTTGACTCTCCAAGTCACGATCCCCGATACCTCTAAATGGCGTGGGATCAACGGTCCTGATTAGAGCTTCATTCAACAACTGCGATTGAATTGCATCTTTGCATATTGTGAAATCAGAATTCTTGTTGCATTGTTTACTTGCCACTCCATGTTGCGATCCCCAAAACTCTGACACGGACTGGAATCAACGGTCCAGATCAAAGCTTGATCTGACGGCTCAGATTACATCGCAATATCGGGATTCCTGATGTTAATAATCTTTGACATGTTCAACTCGCGATCCTCAAAACTTCGACATAGACTTGAATCAATGGTCCAAATTCAACCTCGATCTGACGACTCATATTAAGTCACGATTTCGCATATCTCGATTACGACCACTTCTCCTTGTTATACTTTAAAAGGTGTGTAGGTTCTCCTTGATCCAATGATGGTCAGGTCCTGCGCTTGGATCTAACGTCTGAGATCTGTCCTCCTGTTCAACGTTCTTCTTGTCTATATTATGATCTGACGACCCTCGTTCTTACGAGAATTTTGAATGAGATCCAACGATCATAAATGCTTCTTGGGCCTTCGATCATTTTATCAATCTTGCTTTGCCTTCGATCATTTGATCTTCCTGGACTTATCTTCTATTTTTCTGTTGATCATCGGTGCTGTACTCAATCCATCATCACTGTTATACTTGCCATCAATGACAAGCATGTTGTCTGTTAAACATTTTCCAACATATTGTTGGTAGCAGGAGTGCGAGCATCAGTCGTGCAAAAATCCAACTGATCAATAGTGACAATTTTTCCCTGGTGAGGAAATTGTACACATCGAAAGACCGACGAGGCAACGACAGTCATATCATAAAACCAACTTCTTCCAAGTAACAAGTTGTAATCAAGGGGAGCATCGACCACCTCGACATCAACAGTAATAGTTTTGACACCCAATTGTATGGGCAGGGACTGTAAAATCCCATGGGGATGAAAAACTCTCCCATCGAAGGCGCGTAACATCGTTGGGGATTTTTTGAGTGCTGGTGATTTTAAACCTTTCCAACATGCTAAAGACATGACACAAGTTGAAGCTCCCTCATCCAGAATAGTTCGATGGATTTGTTGATTGTGAACAACAACATCAACTTGGAAAGCAAGTTGGTGGGAGAGTCGAGACGCATAATTATCCAAGTCAAACATGATCTGATTGGATGACTCAGGCTCAACGGCACCAAGAGCGGTCAAGAGCATTCTACGTTGACTGGGGCAGTGCTGTAGAACTTCTAACGCATACATAGGACACAGTGCTTGAGCCAAATCTTCAACAATGTTGTAGTTTTGGGCAACACGTGAACTAGGATTAAAGGTAGCTTTGCGGATAGTGCTCTTAGGAGGACGTAATATAGAGTCGAACGTGGGTTTATCAATCTGAAGTGGCCCAGATGGAGGATTAACCGATGGAAGACTAACGGAGGATGATGATGGATCCGGTAAAGTGCTGGCACCGTTAGTGTCTTTTCCTTTGTCAGGGTTACTTGGTGCGTCATAGGTCTTAGAGAGAGTGGTCAAATTAATCCCATTAAACATATAAATATGTGCACTCGATGAGGCCTCATCATTAGGATCACTAGAACTGCCCCCGGGAGAGGGGGTTTGAGCAACCATGGATTGCTGCTATGGAAAAGGTTGACTAAGCATAGCGGGTTGTGACTTCCCTTGGAACATTTTGGCCACTTCAGTGCGAAGTGGACAATATTGAGTGTAGTGATCGTCACCGCCAATGATACACAGGAATTTTAGTTTCCGTTGTGGTTTCTTTTCGGTAGTAGGTGTTTGATTTTTGGGTTGTTCATTATTATTTTTTGATTTATTCTTTGTCTTCTTCTTACCTCCAGATTGTTGTGAAGGGGAATATTGAACTGCATTCACCTCAGATATCTAAGTTTGGGGGGGAGGCAGAGGAGGGTGTAGTTGATTTGGAAAAATATTGAGTTTTGACGGAACCAATAACACCATCTACATGAGATGAGGATGGTGGCTTAGAAGGATCGGTAGTAGCTCGAGCAACATTCAGAAGCAAATCATACAAAGTACCAGATTGGGAATAAACCAAATCTAAGTACTGAGCCCGAGCGATGGCTTGTTCCTCTGTGACTACACCACCCATAGCGACATCGCGAGCGATTGGGGGAAACAATGATTTAGTAAACCATTCTGCCAAGAGCATGTCAGGAATGACTGCCTTGATCATCCTTTGTTGTCGCCTCCACTCATGAATATGGTCAAAGATATGCACAGAGTTAGTTTGATGAAGGGAGGTCAAGATTTCAATACCTATCTCGTAGCGAATAGGTAGTTGAAAGTGCATGAGGAAAGACATGGAAAGGGAATTGAAGTCATGAAAAGAAGCACGTGGTAGTTCAATATACCACTTTGCTGCCGAACCAGTAAGCGTTTGCTGGAAAAGACGCAAACGTATAGAATCATCCATGAGGGAGTTTGATGAACACCACAAATTGAAAGTCATCACATGGTTGTTCGGATCTTCGCTAGGGTTTTCGTCAAATTTTGGAATATCAGAAGGAAGCTTAGCTGGAATGACTAGCCAAACCGGTGAATGAGAAATAAGATCATTAGTTAACCGAGACAAGTCTGGGTGATCCAGAGTCGCAAGGAAAGGTAGCTATCGGTTAATGTGCGAATGATACTGGTGCAACATAGGAACACCAGTAGGACCATAGACTGGGTTAGGTGGATAGTTGTAACTAGTAGGTCCTCCTACATATGGTTGTTGTTGGCTAGGATAAGAAGGATTCGATGGTACATGAGAAACATTGGCATAAGCCGGTGGGTTCTGAACATTATAGGCCAGGTGATTTATTTTCCCGTGAGGAGGATAAACATTTTGGCTTTGAGAATGGTAAGGAGTAGATCCCGGAGGTGGATACACATGAGGTCCATGAGGAGGATAAGACTGTGGTCCCGGAGAACTCCAGGTGGTGTTTTGGATACCACCCAAATAAGATTGCCCGTAAGATGTTCCGGGAGGGACAGGATTGGATGCTCCTCCTAGTGGTTTATTATACAAGTACCCCCCAACGCGGGGTTGAGTAAAAGTGCCTCTTGAAGATATTCCCTAGGATTGTGAAAGGTTTCTAGCAAACGAGGGTTTCCCCCCTACCAGCGGTGGATTTACGGCCGGGGTATAACTGGAAAACGGAGGTTTCCCTCCAGGAGGAGCATGAACAGGAGGTTGTCCCCCGTGAGGGACAGTCCTACCATGGAAAGGTATTCCTCTAGGAGGGAAAGGTATGTTGGATGGTGGTTTCCCTCCAACTGGTTGTGTTTGGCCAACAGGGGTCTTCATTCTCGGGTGAGAAGGTGTCCCAGCAGGATCGTGTGGAACATTCAACACTGTAGATGAAAAACTTGTAGAAATAGGGGTAGATATTGAAGTGCTTTGGGGATAAGTAGAGGTGATGAGTCCAACATTAGGATGGACTAGTGTTGGCATGGAAGTAGAGTAAATAACCTGATCGACTGGGTGATTCATGGTTTGACCGGATGGTCCTGTTTCACTAGGAGGGTCATGAGGAGGAAAGGGTTGTTGAATAGATTCGAAATGCTCATAGAGATCGCGTCCCGATGAAGTCCTCCATACATAATGAAAAGGTGTGGGATTGGTTTCTACTGTGGTGCTAGGACGAATAGGAGTCCTATACTCGTCACCAAAGATTGGTTCCATGGATCCCATATATGTTTCGGTAAAGATCCTCTCCGGTAATCGTGGGACTTCTTCATCTATGACGTTCCCAAGGGAGTCTAAACGAACCAAAAGTGGTTCGAGAGGAGTTACCGACACAGGTGTGGTGGGATTTTCAACCGTGTCCAAAGCGTCTTCTGGGTTATCTAACGGGGGAGTAATAGCACTTTCGGCGTCAGGTGGATTTTCTACCTCTCTATGGTAGTTGTCCTCTGGAGGGTTAGGAGGTAAGGGTTGATAGCCTTCCGGAGGAAACCCTTTCATCCTACGTGATCGACGAAGACCTTTATCATCTACGGGCTCAATTGTGGAGAATAACAAAACACACTGAAAATCTAGGGCCAACTAACAAAAAGAAACAACATGCGCTAAAAAAATCTAGGAATCAACCAAGCAGACAAAACTTCTCTCGATGACTGTACTAGTTGGTGATGAAATCCAACGTCGCGTGATCAAGTTGAGAAGGGGCTGGGATATGGTGGAACATTTACAATGGCAACCTGCTTAACGGACTTGCGCCTTGGTGCAAGCTTCCATGCAGTAATTGTGGATTTACCCTCCAAGGAGCCTTAGTGAGTTTGACCAATGTCTGTTCTAGGTACAGTGAGACTTCCCTTCACCGTCACCTTGTGTAAGTACCTAAAGATTATGGCAACTAAAGATACCAATTTGCAGTGAGTCCCTGGGTGGGTACAGTCGACAGTCCGATCTAGAACGTATGGGCAGGATAACAAGTCCGAAATCAAACCGAAAGGCTCCCACACATAATCGTGGGTATACCTCCAAGTGACCCCCAATATACGATCCGACCACTACAAACAGTTGAACCACGGAGGGATAATCTCCGTAACTCACCTGAATGCGACCTCGTGCGTAACCCCTGTGTGAGAGGGGGATCCCAGAAAAACAATATGACAATTGGATTTGATTCTCCCTAACTCAGGATGCTAATGTTTGTTTTGAAAACTTTGGAGAGTTTTACTCACATCCTAATCCAAAGTGCTAACCCTATTCTACTGTTGGTGGAAGATCCTAAAAACAAAAATGTTCTAGATAGTTTTTAATTAGCGTTTGTTTTAGAATTGTTCTTTACTCAAAGGGTGCATGAAAGTGAAACTAATGGATTGATGACTCAATGCCCCCAAAAATGCATAGAATCTGATAAGCAATCATTTCTTTTCGATGAACTCCTATTTAAGGGAAAGAGAAGGAGTCGTTTTCACTTTCAAACACTAATATGAAAAGTCCTCAATCAATCGGTTCTCAATTGAATCCAATGCAATGCTAAAACATTTTCAAAAACGCCTTCTAATATGCAAATCAAGCATTAAAATGTATCTTTTTCATTTGTATGCGAATAATGACTAATTCAATGAAAAAACTTCTTCTATCAACTACCTTTTTTAGATCAAGGAGATTTAGACAAGTATGATCAGATTTCGCACACACAACACCCGCCCTCTTTCTGTGATTGAAACAAGAAGCAAACAAAAAACAAAGATGACAAAGAAAAATCAAACAATTCACACAAAAATGATGTGTTTGAAGAACAATGACCTCAAAAAACCAAGTGAGAAGAGTCATAGACTTCAGATGTCCTTCACTGGAGTTCCCGCTCAGTCGGATAGGAGAGAAAAAACAACGAGTTGATTTCAAGCTCTCAATAGCAAAAAACTCAAAAAATAAGGGAGCAGGGCATAAAATTTGAATAATAAGGTGTTTACCTCTCAGGAGGAAGCATGTCAAAGGTCAAAGGAAGAAACACTGAATCTCAAAGCAGTTCAGCAAATGAAAAAACAGGGTTTGGACCTCCAAAAAATGCAATTTTTGAAGAGATTTTGTGCAAAAAAGGGCTAGCGCTCTGGTGTAAGGGACACCAGGGCATTATAACACTCTATCCAACATCTTCATGGAGCACTGGCACTCTGCTAACAAGGCAGGGGAGCGCTGGATTCCTAAAGCTCAGAAAAAGTCCAAAAAAACCAAAATTTCAATGGAATTTTGACAATCAGGCGGAGTGTGATGGGGTAAAGAGTCAATCAGCAAGTGCAATCAGATATGAAAGGGTGAACAAGGTCTGAACAACCAAAGGGAAAGACAAGGTCTATGAGGAAAAAACAAAACAAAAAGTTTCGATTCGAGCTCCCCAGCGGAGTCGCCAATTTTTGTTGAAGGAAAATCTCCCTACAGACAGGTAGATCTCCTCAAAGAGATAGACTCTTAACTCTAAGACAGAAAGTGATTATCATGGTCACTGAATTCCTTTTAGATCTAGGTGGAATAGTGTGTGAGAAGGAAGGAGAAGAGAAGTACCTTTTACCAGTGTTTGTCCCTGCACGCTCCGAATTGAGCTCCAATCTTTCGCTCCTCGATAAGCCCTGTAGACAAACAAAGTATGACCACTTCCTACTCTATCAAGATTATTTCGAAATAGGTATATCTACTAAAGAGACAAATTCATGTGAGATTGAACATGAATTAGAAAGAAATAGGCCAAGCAAATTATATTAATGAGGACAAAACATTGCTTACAACCGTAGATGGATTGCAGCAGTTTCGTCAAGTCCTCCTTGTCTAACCCTTGCTCAAAAGATCCATGATCTGAATGTTGATAGCTTCACTGATTTCTCCCTATGAGATCATAGGTCTCTTGCCTACAAAATATCTCTGTTCCAGCACCACTTATAAGAACATAAGTTTGGTGTGATTCTCCCTTTTCAGTCCCCTTTCACCATGAGAAAGCTTGCTTATATAGCCTTGAAGAGGCTTTAACCACTTGAGATATCCTTGGGGAAGTTGAGGATTTTCCTCCTTCAGTTGAGGATCTACCCTAAGATCATGGCTGGACTAGGAATTCGAATCCAACTTCCTTCCAAGAATGAAAGGATCCTTCCCCCATTCATCTCAACAACTTAACTACTGCCCAGAATAGGCAACGCTCCCTCAAAAAGGGCCATCAGAGCATTGTAGCGCTCCCTAGTAGTGTATAGGGGAGTACCATCACTCCTGAAGGTAGAAGCGCTCCTACAAAAGGGTTTATGCAGCACTATAATGCTCCCTAATGGCTTATGGGGGGCTGCCAACACTCCTGAGATAGTTATAGGGGAGTGCTCCCCTCCAAAAACTTAGTTTTTTGAGTGCTTTTAGATGGAAAAAGGTTCATGAGCCCAGTTAACCTTTCCTCCTCTTCCAAATCAAGTTTTTGACATGTGCCAAGTGTCCTCTTGATGTCGTTTATAGGCACAACATAGGCATCATGACAATATGCTTCCTTGACACTTGCGACACTTATGAGCGAAATGCGACACTTGCGACCTTTGTAATGACGATACTTGCAACACTATCAAAGTGAGTATTTTTTATGTGTAACAACAATTAAATTCTTTTGATGTTTCTCAAAGGGTAAATACACTACTAGCCATGGAAGAACAAATAAATGTTTCCTTGGAAAATCTAAAAAAGAGGCAACAAACAATGAAGAAGTATTTTAACAAAAGAGCAAAGACCGATGAATTTAAAATTGATGACAAGGATTCAGCCCATGCTGAGAGATGGAGACATTCTAAATTCCAAAGTTATGGCTAGGTCCTTTCAAAATCACTTTTATCCTCAACACAAATTCATATCTTCTTAAAGACATGGATGATCGATTATTTTCTTACAGTACCAATGGTTCCCACTTGAAGCTTTATGTGGAACCATCTTGACCACTGGTTCTATTTTGTGTAAATTTGATTGTTGTATATATATTTGTCTGACGTTTTTTTTTCCATCACTTTGGTTTATTGAGTTTTATTTTCTTTTGTTTGTTTTTCATAGTCATTAGAAGTAACGTCTAGAACATTTTTTCCATAATGATTTCATTCTGTAAGTATTGTTGATAAATGAAAACAAGATAAACACAACTGTTGCGATATCTTGTTTTTGAGACATTGATGGAATAAAATTTTTCTTTCAATACTATTGTAGTATATTTGGTTTTGTTTTCTTCCTGGTTTCTGCTATCCCTTTTCTTCCCTCCATTCAAAGATCTAAGAGTATATTAGAATCATTCTCCTTGAAGTTTCAAGAAAAAAATGTCATTAGTTATGAACCTTGTTGATTCTTATACATATAATACCACTTCCCCTCATACATCTCACTTTCCATAAGTTATTCCCAAAAATACCATCTCATATTTTCCCTTAAACCATCATTTTCCCCCTATTGCATAACTATTTTCTGAGCAGTTTCAATCACCTACTTCTACCATTCTACGAATCCTAACATTCTAAGTTCTAAATTTGTTGAGAACAGATTTCCCTATGGAGTTGCTAGTTTGTTGACGCCTAAAAAAAGTACAACATAAAGTTCATGCCCGCAAATAAGTTGCAATGTATTATTACTTGTATATATATTAAATAATACTAGATAGGTGGGACCCCTTGATAAAAGTAATGATAGAAAGCACTCTTGTTATTTGAGCTCCTAATTACCTTGTGAAAAAGATTCATAGTTTTGAAGAATAAGAATGGAAATCCTAACCTATTTACATGTGCAACTAATGGATGATAAGGGTGCTAGCAATTTGATTTCAAAATAAAAGAAATGTTTATCAAACATATCAGTCCACTCTTTCTACCCTTAGGTTCCGATATATTGTTTCCAATATCCATAATAAACCACTCATGGTCTATTTTCATGCATGGGAAAATACTCATTATGTTGGATATGATATAACACTAGCGAGGAATGTGGAACATATTATTTTGATGCTAAGTGTTAAATGGGCTATTATGGTTATGGAGTTCATATTAGAGGCCAATTTTAATTTTAATTTGGAAATGACACTTTATGTTATAGGCATTTAGATATGCGATGGCGTTGTTCTATGATTGGAATAAGTGTTTTTGGAAATTGGAAGAGCTCTATTTTTTGCTGTGGTTGATGGAATTAAATGAAAAATAAGGGAAGCAACGTGCATTTACTGCACATCATTCTTACCCTACCTCAAAGCTACCACCTCTAGTTATCCTCACATTCATTTTCTACTTTGGTTAGTAGCACCTCAATTGTGCTCGATCGTTAGTGGAAAAATTGTTGTGCTCTTAAGCTTTTTGTTATTCTTCTCACATGTATGTTGGCTCTTTTCTCTCCATTCATGATGGTCAACTCATCTCCAGATAAAATTATTATGTTGGATCTTGTATTTTGCAAGTGGAATGTGTTTGTTTTCTGAAGCTTTTAATGGATTTACTGTAGGCATTTTGGTCGTATAACTCGCATGTTGAATTGGGTTTCTTCCTATTGGCATTAAAATGTTTCAAATTGGCAATAACGTTCAAAATTTTGTTCTGTTTGAATTGTGTGGTTGTATGGGTCTGGAGAGAAGGTGATATTATTATGATATGACTGTTGATAAGTAATTATGGGTGAAGGTGTTTGTTTTTTCTCATTTCCTATGATTATTTCCGAGGGTTTCCTTTGTAAAAGAAAATATGCAGTTGGGTGTTGTGAATATTGCGTAGCACCCTCACCCTACAGGATGTGCACTCTTATTTCTTTTACCATAGCTTGGATGTTATGGGTGGCTTGTGTGCTTTATCCTGCTGTCTGTTGAAGGAAAATAATTGGGTTTTGTTTTTCCCACAACCCACGTTTCAAACCCTACGCCTATGTTCTTTCTCTAGGCCTCTTCTCCTCTTCCAATACACAAGTGAATCAATAAAAGAAAAGCCACTTTCAAAGTTTTGTTGAATTATTGGACCCACATTCGGTTTCATGATTATTGTGTTGTATCCTTATTGCATATCGACACTTTCGAAGTCTCACAGTCATTTTGTGTTTTCCTTGCCACTGTTTTAAAAAGGTGATGAAGCTCTATGTATTTTATTATAGTCACTCTTGGAATTAAGTATTTGGCTTTGCTTGTAGCCATGCCTTGAGGCTCGTGCCTATTTTCCATTCCTAAACCTTGTTTTCTCATCCAAAAATGTGGACACATGAATAATATAGACCTAGTTTCAAAGTCTTGTCCAAATATTCAACCCGACAGTTGAAAAAATTGAGGTCGCCCACAAATTTATGGCTTGTTTGTTATTGTTCTACGGGGTGGTTTGAACGATTTTTGAGTTTAAAAGGATTTCTATGGAAGCAATGCCCACCGGAGTCACACGGGACTTTCAATTCCGGTTTGTTTACAACTGTTAT
Organism: Picea glauca; assembly: GCA_000966675.3. Lineage (NCBI taxonomy): Eukaryota > Viridiplantae > Streptophyta > Pinopsida > Pinales > Pinaceae > Picea > Picea glauca. Next base: position 208,797 of record JZKD02S0763219.1, read on the forward strand.
TGGAAGTTGTGATGTGAATATGATGTAACAGAAAGAGGATAGCTCCATGTTTCTCTTTCTCTCATGATGTTTAGGACATTCTGTATAATTATGACAACTAAATTGTTTTACAAACAATCTCCTACAAAAAATTATGATAGTTTAAAAGGAGAAATGAAATTTGTTTCTTTTTATATAATCATATTAATTCACTTGAGTTTTATATTGCATGATTTAAAAGGATTCTTGTAGATCCTGTGTATGAAGTTTTAAAGGAGTGCTATCACACAAACAAATTTGGTGAAATTTTTGGATGACAAACAATGGATATTCAAATGATTTTATAGATATTGGCAATGTTGATTTTAAATGTTATTTCTAGTAATAGAATAGTAATCGTTTTTTTTCCCATTCATTGTTTCATTTTTCGTTCATTATATGCCCTCCACCTTCCCAATAACATTTATCCACCCCCTGTTCTGTTATCTTGAATATCATTTTTAAAGAAAAAAGATGCAAAAGGATTGGATAATAATTCAGGAATGGAAACTGTGACATGGAGATATTGTTTTGAAAGAAAATGACTCTATGTTGATTGAAAAATATTCATTCTTGAGTCTTGTCCATGCTACCATTTTTCGTTCATTATAAGCCCCCTCATATTCCCAATGACCCTATCATTCCCTGTTCAATTGCAGTTAATTACTAAATTGGATTTAGAGAAATTGTGTTAATGGATGGATTTTATATGCTTATGTTTGCGAATGATATAGCCAACAACTTGATTTTATTTAGGTGGAGTATTAGCGAATGAATTGTTAAAATTTTTCATATTATGATTGAAATATTTCTTCAGGATGAGTTTCTTTAGCAGGGGAAACAATGGTAGAGGTGTAAAACCAGGTAGAGGAAATAATTGGCAAAGAGGCCATAGAAGGCCAGGATTATCAATACATTTTGATGTTGATCCACAAGAACTAAATCAACTTTTCCAAGTTGGGTTTTTCAATCTAGTTGGCCAGGGAATTATGCAACCTAGGCCTGAGAGGCCTCCTTTCTAGCCACACCATAATTTCTCTGGTATGCGTGTTCCCCCTTATGTTTCTATGCATCCAGAACCACCTTCCAATGATGGTTGGAAATAGATTGTCCATCAACCTGTTGCGCATCATAATGGGTGGCCTACATTATCGTTTCCATTTCCCCCTCCTCCACCACCATTTAATCCAATATACCAAGCTGATCACATTGCTTCACCAACCCAATCTTCACACGCAAGAAAAAGGCTTAGAACCACTATGCCCGAACCAGAGATTGATAAAGGGAAAAAAGTGGCCAATTCCCCTAACTCTTCCAAAAATTCCTCTGAATTAGTGTCCTCCCATCTCCACCTCAAGGATAATTGCTCCCATGTCATCAGCGAAATCCTTCCTCAAGGTTCCAATAAGCCTAAATCTTTTACAGAAGGAAAAACAACAGAAAGATCAAAAGAGAGCAGTAGTGAAAAGAGACAAACCACCTCTCATAACAAATATGGTTTTTAATGCTATTAATGCTATTTTCTTTCGAGAATAGATTTTTATTGATATGACAAAAATTTTGGACAACAAATACATATTTAGACATAATTTTTGGACAACATGGATATAATGCTATTTTTGGATATAGTCATGTCTTATTTTTGATGTTAAAATATTTGACTATGAATATGAGGATGGGAGTTACAAGGTGGATGTTTGAATTAAATTTTTGGGGTATTATACGTCATGTTTTAATGATTATTAAAGAAATGAAAATTGAAGTAACAAGGTGTCCCACCTATTTAGTTATTATTTAAGTAGACCCTTAACGATATATATTATTATTTATTTGTCTCAACTAATTAGTTAAGTTGATTAAGCTTAACAAAAGAACAGTAGTTGAACTACCATAACTTATTAAGAAATAATAAAATCTCAATCAATTGAAGAGACAAAAAGGGGGAGAGAACAAAAGGAGAACTCCTAATGTAAGATCTGCTCTATATTTGTGAGATAATTCTTTTCTTCATTAATTCTGAGTTTACTAGAAAGCTTAACCATCTTGATGACAATAGGGTCTTATTGAAGGCAAGAAGATTCAGAACTGAATCAAATCTTTCCGCAACTTGTTTTTAAAGGTGTATGATCTATCTTTGGTAGTCTGTGTGTTCTTGTTTATTTATGGATTAGATTTCATGACCGATAAATAATATTTTGCAGAGTCAAGTGACAACATTTTTATGGCAAGCTGATCTAGATCTTTAGCTTCAGTTTTCTTTTGTTGTCAGAGTCCTTTTGTGTGGTGCTCATTAGAGACTTCTAAGTTTGAATTTGGTCCCACCCTCACAGGGGTTTGTAAAGAGAGTTTTTCTTTGTATCTCTTAATGAAGTTAATATAAAAATCATATTTCTTATTTCAGTTTCACATGCGTATCTTAATGATATTGTTCATATTTTACTTTTTTTCTTGTCTCTTTCCCTGTACACACTTATGTATATCTTTGCTTCTTTTCTTTTTCACATTTCAAATAACGTATAAAATTAATCTTAGTCCCTAGTACATGTTAATTTTTCAAAATCCCACCCAGTTTCAGTCTCACTGAATTTTCTACTAAATTTAAATGCCAAATTCAGTTTCAACATTGTTTCAACATATGCTACAGCGGTGTTTCGGCATCTGCTCACAGTGGTGTTTCAGCATCAGCATATGCTACAGCCTGGTGTTTCAGCATCTGCTCACAGCGGTGTTTCAGCATCA
>JZKD02S0763219.1:211603-222374 GCA_000966675.3 Picea glauca
GGATAATTGCTCCCATGTCATCAGCGAAATCCTTCCTCAAGGTTCCAATAAGCCTAAATCTTTTACAGAAGGAAAAACAACAGAAACATAAAAAAAAGAGCAGTAGTGAAAAGAGGCAAACCACCTCTCATAGCAAATATGGTTTTTAATGCTATTAATGCTATTTTCTTTTGAAGATAGTTTTTTATTGATATGACATAATTTTTGGACAACAAATACATATTTAGACATAATTTTTGGACAACATGGATATAATGTTATTTTTGGATATAGTCATGTTTTATTTTTGATGTTAAAATATTTGACTATGAATATGAGGATGGGAGTTACAAGGCGGATGTTTGAATTAAATTTTTGGAGTATTATACTTCATGTTTTGATGATTATTAAGGAAATGAAAATTGAAGTAACAAGGTGTTCCACCTATTTAGTTATTATTTAAGTAGACCCTTAATGATTTATATTATTATTTATTTGTCTCAACTAATTAGTTAAGTTGATTAAGCTTAACAAAAGAAAAGTAGTTGAATTAACATAACTTATTAAGAAATAATAAAATCTCAATCAATTGAAGAGATAAAAAGGGGGAGAGAACAAAAGGAGAACTTCTAATGTAAGGTCTGCTCTATATTTGTGAGATAATTCTTTTCTTCATTAATTCTAAGGTTACTAGAAAGCTTAACCATCTTGATGACAACAGGGTCTTATTGAAGGAAAGAAGATTTAGAACTGAATCACATATTTCTGCAACTTGTTTCTAACGGTGTATGATCTATCTTTGGTAGTCCGTGTGTTCTTGTTTATTTATGGATTAGGTTTCATGACCGATAAATAATATTTTGCAGAGTTAAGTGACAAAATTTTTATGGCAAGCTGATCTAGATCTTTAGCTTCAGTTTTGTTTTGTTGTCAGCGTCTTTTTGTGTGGTGCTCATCAGAGAATTCTAAGTTTGAATTTGGTCCCACCCTCGCAGGGGTTTGCAAAGAGAGTTTTGCTTTGTATCTCAGAATGAAGTTAATATAAAAATCATATTTCTGATTTCAGTTTCACATGCGTATCTTAATGATATTGTTCATATTTTACTTTTTTTCTTGTCTCTTTTCCTGTACACACTTATGTATATATTTTCTTCTTTTCTTTTTCACATTTCATATAACGTATAAAATTAATCTTAGTCCCTAGTACATATTACTTGTTGATTAAGATATTGTTTTGAATTAAAGGCTATAAACGCTAGGTAACATTCCCAACTATTTTTCCTTAGACTAGAAAGATTTGAAAATGCTTGAGTAAGGTTCTTCATACCTTTTCCTCAACACTGGGCTCATTATTTTAATGAGAAAAGATAAAATCAATTCATCTCATTGCCTTGAAAATTCAAAGAAGTTGTTGTAAAGCACATCTCCAATTTGTATGAACTTGCATGTCAATTTGACCAACTCGACCTGAATGAATTAGAATGCATTGAGGGTTTCAAACCTAATGATTTATTTACTATTGTTACGAGGAAAATATCTCTATGGCTAGGGGTAAATCACAACATACGAAAATGATTGCAGAAACCAAATCTAATCTCAAGTATGCTATATAAAAAAATATGCTAGCAAGACAAGATAAAAGGCCTACCTCATCTAGATGTTCGATGAAGTCCACCATTGAGCACTTGAAACAAAGAAATACACCTGCAACTAGTCCTCAACAACCAATAAATGAAAGCATATGGTGATAATATATAATTTTAGCACATTCAATAGCATAATCCATCAATATTCATAACAAATACGCCCATGGAATAACAATTCAAATATTCGCAAGATATTAATTGGACGAGAAAATAGTATTTCTATTAAAATGTAACCAACAAAAGTGAATGAATTACAAACTTCCATGTCAGCATGGTTCAGAACTGAGAAACTAAGTTCCTTCTGGCTGGGCCTCCACCACTTCAATCCTCCGCCAAATGCAAGCTCCTATAAGAGAGACAATGAGGTTCTCAATCAATAAGGGAAGAGCTTGGGGGATGAACAATGTGTTCAGACTTAAAGGAAAAAGGGATGCAGACTTAATGTGAAGTGAATAATTTCTCCAGAGTAACTTTTCTCTCAAAGTTGAATTCTTCTCCTCTTTTCTATAGCTCGGATTTGGCCCATTTGTAGCCTTCAAGTAGAACTGAAGGGTCGAGTCAGAACGTTTCCAGTATATGGAAGGCCATGGATAAGATATCTCGTGACATGACATGGAAACTCGACACCATTTTTTAATTTTGGGAAAAAATCCCAATGTACGCGGGCCATAGTGGTGCAACCTGTGTATACACATGCTGTAATATAGGTAGGGTGCGTATATGTGGAAAAAACATGTTTTTAACTCTAGAATTTGCAAAAGGGGACTTCTAGTCTACATAGGGAAATGAAAAAAGGACCTCTATGCAAGATTGCATAGGGTGAGGAAAATCTTGCTATAATAGATGCCCCCTATTGTGTGAGGTCATAGGAGTATCTGCGATGGCTGAAATACATTATAAAACCCAGAAGTGGAGTAATGGGTACCCATCTGGAAGAACTAGTTGCTCATTACAATCTGCATTGACTTTACACACATGGCTACCAATTTGAATTACACTACAGATCCATGTGAAAATATACCAAACAACTATCCATGGCCATGAATAGGAAATACGAAGGTGGCTACATGCCAAAGGATGTCATAGTCACGAACAAGGCCTAGTAAAACCAGTCTCAAAATCAATATGAATATATATGTATACAATGGAGTACGATTTGATCTCCCATGATCACTAAAGTCACAGAGGTACTGGTCCAATTAAAGGTAGCCACAACTCAAGGAAGTTGTGACTATAAACTGATGTCTTCAATTCTCCTACACAATCTGCCAAAGGTGCAAGTCTACATTGTGTGAATAAAGGAGTTGAGGTCGAACACAATGAGACTTCGTTTGATTACAGGTCATTGAGGTATACCATTAACAAACGCGAGACAACCTACCGATGATGAAAGTAGGTATCAAGGCATCGAGTACATTCTTACAAGTGTGAATAAAGGATTCAGGGTCAAAAAATTGAAGAAATCATAGATGAAGAGACATTGATGTATTCCCAACTGTCGATGACGAGAGAACCTGCCACTAATGACTGCAAGCCTCTAGGTACTCATAGGAATCTAGGTCTCATCTCCAAAATAGATGATTTGAAGTCGATGGAAGGAGACCTGCTGAAAGGAGAGGTAAAAATCAAGAGCTTGATGATTTGGAGGAAATCAAACGAAGAACATGTGCAGGAACCAACAACCCTATGCATCTTTTGTGTGTGCCAAGTGCAAGCGGTTCATGAAAAAGACCCTCTGAATAACAGTTAATGAGGAAAATTGATGACAAAGGCGAGGAAACCACCAATAGGGCTAATGGAATCCAAGACATTGCATGAATCCCAATGTGTGAATAGATGTCTGCCGTCGAACACAAGGGAAACCACCTGGTCAACGACCAATGAGGAAATGTTGACTGATGGGTTCAAGGTTACCTATCAATGAGGAAAGTAGGACTAGGGTGCACAATAGGAGTACAAATTCATGCGATTTTGAGACAAACTGAGGGTATGGCCGACATGAAAATTCAAGAGTTTTGAGGACTGACCGACACAGGTTGATAGACATCCTTTGAACAAGAGCATGAGACATATGGAAGACTCTAGCAAACTAGTCTCAATGATGAAACCTTGAGATGCATGGGACATCAATCAAACTCTCCATAGGGACTGGAAGAGTAACTAGTTGGGGGAGTAAACTCTGTGTAATGAGTTCAACTTCCTAAGGTCATGCTAAACCCAAAATTATGATGACAAGTGGACTCAAAAATTTTGTGTGTTGTTCAAAGGCGACAGGACTGCTACCAATATAAGATAATACTCCCTTCCCACCCGTCTTTTTTTGTTTTTTCAGAGTAAAATGAATGTTATGATACATAGGAGGAAACGAGTGTCACAAGTAAGAAAAAATAGTTCCAACAGTGGAACATGCCTATGCTCAATGCAAGGAGGTGCATGTGGGATATGGACACTTGGGGGAATGTCCCTCCTAGGTGTAGGGTGTCAAGCTGCAAAGAATATAAACAAGGCTCTGCTTGGTTGAGGATGAAAAAATTCTTAGGCTCAATACTGCAAGCAAGGGCATTATACACAATCACAACTTAACGCCAAAAAATGTCCTTTTTCATAATCTTAGTCTACTTGGTTTGAAAAAAGGATAAAATTACACCAAATAGATGTCTTTTCAAATCCAATTTACGAGTGTGAAAGAGACAAGTTCTAGCGGAAATCTTTTCACTTTTTGAAAATGAGTTGGAAAAGAGCTTAAATCAAACTCATGACCTTTCAAATCCAATTAATGAGAGTGAAAGAGACAAATTCACTCGACAATATTTTTTCTTTTTAAACGATTCGGAAAAGAGCTTAAATCAGACTCGTTAGCATATTTCTAGGTGGCATGTCATGGGGGGAGGCCAAGGCTCCTGTGCAGGATTTATATGAAAGTTCATTAACTCACAGGTAGCTAACATAAGCTTGGGAAAACCCAAAGTTTTCCAAGTCGAGGAGTATGCAATACTTGTAGAGGTTACCTTATCCATGATATATTGGAGAATGTCTCTTACCTGAAAAGGTATAGGAGGAATTTGATACCCCATAAGACCATCTCAGTCAAAGGAAACCTCTCCAAGACTTGGAGGGAGAGTACTCGGGGAGAGTAAAACTCTCTCTTGTTCAGAAGGTGCAGTACTAGAAATGATAATGACATCATATAGAAGGGGTAGAACTAGAAATATAAGAGTGGGATCGACTGAAAATTGCATCAGCGCGACCACTTCTTCAACCATTGGTTGAATAGGATGCAAGACAACAAGGTTCGGAGACACCTCACCCCAAAAATAGGAGTGGTGTCGGTTGAAGATTGCATCGACATGACTGCTGGTTGAACAGGATGCGAGACAACAAGGTCAAGAGATGCATCAACCCCTAAAGGAAGAGGGGTGTCAGCCGAATATATCATTGGCATGACTATTGTATCAACCAAAGAAGGTTGGGAAGAAAAATATGACTCAGAACCCGAAGGGATCCCCGGTAAGGACCACACTTCTGGTACCACAATAGTAGCAGGGCATAGATGAGTAAGGTGATCTCCTTCGCAAATCCTACAAAGGAACTTGGGCTTACGTCTTACACGTCTAGGATTCTCAATCGTATGAATTCCCCCAGCATGACTTGTAGTGGTTGGTGACATGCTCCCAGCATGAATTGTAGTGGATGGTGACATTCTCCCAGCATGACTTGTAGAGGCTAGTAGAAAATCTCCAACATGACTAGCAGAGGTTGGTGATGAATGTGCAGTGTGACTAGCGATGACTAGAATTTTTCCCCCAACATGAATTGCAACAACTGGTTGCTGGTCTTCAACATGACTTGCATAGGTTGTTGACCAATATCCAAAATGACTAGCAGATGTTGGTGATATAATGCCAGTATGAACTACAATGACTGGACTTGTGGCGGCGATGGGTTGTGGCATTTGAGACCAAGGTTCCGAGAAAGACTGGTTTTGGGAAATTGTAGGACAAGAAGGGTTCTGGTATACACCATGGTCCTTTCCGACAGGATAGTATCCTCCTCCATACTGATTCATAAAGGGGTGTAAGGGTATCGACACCGAGGAATCTGCTTGCAAAGAGAAAGTGACATGATAAGGGTTACTCATGTGAGGATATATGGTGCCCCTATATGAAGGAAATTTTTGAAGGGGGTGCCTATACTATAAAAATAACTCCCCCTGGATGAAACACCAGAGGACAAATGGAGGTCCTCCATGGGAAAAATATTCGTAGGAACTGACATAGTGGAATAAGGATAGGTGGACGGAGTGTAATAAGTAGAATGGCCGCCCATTTGAGCACTTGCTCCTGGAAAAGTGGATTCGTAGGAAGGAAGATTCCAACCTCCTACTGTAAGAGTTGTTTGAGGGATATGAATCCCACCAAACATTGAGGGAGAATAAGGAGGTAAGACAGAGGGTGGAAAGTACGAAGACATGTTTGGCATACCATGAGAAAATGATTATAGACCCAAGGCATTGACTGAGTATCATAATTCTACATGCTGTTATGAAACAAGGATGGATTCGTCCCCATGAAATGAGTGAATGTCATGGGGGAAGTATCATTAAATGAGGGAGCCAAAGGGACTCCACTATCCATGATAAGGAAAACTCACGATGCAATACAAAATCCTAAGGTCAACTAATAATCAAAGAGCACACCAAAATAAAACAAAAGGCCAATATGCACACAAATGGGATAAAGTGGCTGAAAGGGGCCTCCTTCCTTAAAGTAGGTATGCCTCGCCCAAGAGGGGCCTGAGACTCCCTGATAAATATTGGAGGTATCAAAATCAGTTATAAGGGCCCTCATGGGCTTGTTGGCCCTTGACTAGGTTTTGTGGAAACGCTAGTCATGTTTGACCAATTTTGGGACTTCGACAGGCTGGTCAAAGATGGAAAGCCAGGCGAAGCAGATATCATGGGATATCACCCCCCCTTGCGGGATTTTTGGGTTTAGGGTTTATGTAACATGTATGGGATGTCAGCCGATGGGTTTACCCATGCTTAGGCCTCTTTTGTAATGTATATTTAAGTAGCTAGGTGTTGTGAGATGTAGTGACTAGATCTAGTAGATCAGAGGTATGCCATGCTAAGTGTTGTATTGTGCTAAGTGGAGGTGATGTAAACTATTGGATCTATGTGATTGAGTTATCTATGTGCATATTGAGAACTTGCAGGGCTAAGTGAAAGTGATTGTAAGAAAGGCTTTGTGCTATGCCACGCACAGGGAAGGAGGATCTGGCAAGGTGCGCGTAGATCTCCTATCCTATGCAGAGTTGGTTTTGATGCTCTGTGCATGTAAGGAGATTGACAAAAGATAATAAAGAAGAGGAAGAGTTGGTGGACGTAGCCCTGGGCTGGGGTGAACCACGTATATCCTGTGTTATGGTTGCTTTGTGTGATTGATGTAATTTATGCTTAGTGTTGTCATCTTTATGTATGTTAGATGCATCAGATATAGTAGCTTAGTGCTTAGTAATGTGAATGAATGCTAGATCTGCTCTATTTCTATGTGCTAAGTGCATGGATGTGTTAGATCTTATTGAATACTTTGTTGTTATGTAATTAGGGTTTTACTTGCGATGTGAATACGGGTTAAATGCTAATGAATGTTAACTTCTAAGTGCTCTGTTAAGTATGTAATCACATATCTGTGTCCTAGATAGGTTGCAGACACTTGAGTCCTGCAACCCCCCTTGCCTCTACCTCGGGTGAGACTTTATCTTCTTCGTAGGTGTTTCCGAAAGGGATGGTAGTTAGGGTTTTGTTGGTGCACTATTGAAGCGTTGAACCCTGGGTCTGCTCCTGTGCCAAAAAATGGTTATGTTGCCGGGACCTGAAACTGTGATTGTTGGGAACTGAGGAAAAGAGAAATCTCTGTGTGTAGATCTGTTTCTATAGTGCGCAATACTCTACTTGAATTATGAAGATCTCTACTAATAAGAGAAGCTCGATCTGAAGAAAATAGGTAATATCTTAAAGCTTTGTGCTCTGCTAAAGGTAAGATAAGTGGAAATTTTTGCTTCCAAAGAATGGATCTAGGTATGTTTAATAGATTTGGTCCTAGTCTGAAAACTAGGGCACAAATCGAGGAAAGAAGATATGATATGAATAGATCTGATAGAAATAGTGAAAGATATGTCATTACTATGCATAGAAAGAATTGTTGGACTAACAAGTGGATGCAGGATCCTAGAAAGAATTTTTTGCAGGTCCATCGCTATGATCCCAGTGTGTAGTACAGGAAAGGCTGGGGATCATTTAAGAGAAAGAGAGGATTGACTCTTTGTTATAGTTATAGAAGACCAGGACATCTTGCTAAGGAATGCACTGGTAGAGGTCCTATTTGCCTTTTTTGTAAAGCTACTGGACATGAAGTTTTGGAATTCCCTAGAATGATTGTTAAAGTTGAGAAGATGAACACGACAATAAAACCCCGAGGAAGGTCAAGAGACTAAGAATATGATAAAGAACCAGAAAGAATCAGAGGCTATATTATTACAGATGAAAGAAACATTGAGTGATCACAGAGACATCAGTTTATCAAATATTTTATGAGAAAGAGTGCATAGAAACAAGAATAGGATACTTCGACATAGGCTGTGTATTGGATTGAGAAACACAGGTGAACATTATGACATAAAGTACTTGGGAAATCTTAGGAAAGCCTGCTATGGTTCCTTCACTAGGAGGAATATGATTGTTTAAAGGAAAGCTAATAACCCTATGTGGAAGACTTTCCCATGTACCTATGATTTCTCATGGAGCATCAACAAAAGAATAATTCAAGGTCATTAAGTCTGTTGAGAACAACGCCCCCTTTTCTCTTTTTCTAGGAAAGACCTAGGTTGAGAAATATCAGATCTGAAGGAAAGAAGAAGAGGAAGCTATAGAACAAAAAAAACAAGAATTAAGGGATTTCATGGCTAGGAGAATAACGTGCTTAATAGAAGAACATGAGGACAAGTCGAAGCAACTGAGGGCCAGAGACCTAGCTATCAAAGTTGAAAGAATGCATGAAGACTTAGAGAACTTATCCATATAGGAGAGTAGAGCATATACTCCATAAATAGTAAGAGAAGAAGTATTACCCTCGAACCCTGTGAAAGGCCCTCATCTGTGCAAAGTTACTATGCCAAGAGGAGATACAAACAAGAATGGAAACAAGAATCCAGAGATGTAGATCACAGGAAAGAAAGCTAGAAAACTCAGTAAGAAGAAAGCAAAGCTAGAAAAATTGCAAGAGGTTCCAGAGAGGACTTCGCAGAAGGAAGGCTTGCAGAACTTGAACCTCGCCAGAATAGCAGAGCAATGCAAATTGGCACTTTGCCACGGTGGATCGAAATGACCGTTGGAGGTGTCCCGACCATTATAACAACGCTCCATAATGGCTAGAAATGAAGTTATTGCCGAAACATTCACCATTGGACCGCTGGGACCGTGCCATAATAGATGGAATGGCATTGATTGAGGCATTCCTACCCATTGTAAGAACCCATTATGATGATATCTATTTAATCTGTCGAATGTCTTACCGTGGACACTTTTGCCAATTGTGATTATTCGAACCCAAAGAGAGCTGAATATTACCGCACAATGCTTATTGAGACCTCACCATCCATTTTGCTACCTTGATTATTCATTCATCGACCTGAGATATTAGATATTGAGCATGTATGCCCGGTGACTATAGTGCAATAGAGAAATCCGTCGAAGATATTTTCATAGACCACATGGATGATAAGGTCATGTTCACAGGAGCACAACATTTGTTGACAAGAGGAGTGCAATCATCCCCATCAACTACACGTCAATTTGGGCCCTCCCGAACTACGACAGAGAAACGAACCAAGCATCTTGATGACTAGGCGAATGTGAAGCTCATCCCATCAATATTTCCTGACTACATCCCACCTCTGGCTAGCACGGTGAGTTGTGACGACGTCCCGAGGGACTTTGACTACACAATGATCACCACGTACCTCCTGAAGGGGATACGCGCAGTAGGACTACAGTTGGAGAGGATTCCAATGCTTAAGATCAGTGACTTCAACTTGGGATGTCGCAAAAAATATGGAATGCTTGCATCACACAAGTATTTGACCAAGACAACAGGGAAGAAGTCAAAGATAATCCCCCAACCATGGACCATGGACATCACAAGATTGACCATCCTCAATGTAATGAAGTTACCACACTTCGACAGACATCAAGAGGTTAACACGTGCGTTAAAGTACTGTTTTCGTGCTTCTATGGCGGTTACTTATGGTTGGATAGGCACATCGTAGTAGATCTGACGTTGATCCACCAGATCACTGGATTGAGCAAGCAAGGACCAAACCCACAGGAATTTTACCTAGGGAAGGCTGCAGATCGCGCCCTGGAACAGAAAATAAAATACACCTATGGCAATGTGGAGAAGGGGAAGCGGGGCTATAAGGTAGCCTCCATCCATAATGTCTCAGTGCACCTAGCTTTCTATTTGATCGCTGGTAATCTTGTCAGGAATCATAGGCCAACGCAGGTCACGGGGTTTGTCGTTGACCTCGCAGGAAAATGCGTTCAAGGGCTGCAAATGAACTGGGCAAGCTACCTCGTCAACCAATTAGATCAAGACTGTCGTGAAGCTCAGGATCAGGGCTAAAAGTTCCATTTCAGTTGGTTGCTGATCCTCATTGCCTTCATTACCTAGGAGATGCCGGAAGGAGCGACCTTCCCTGAAATTTAGCCATCTGAACCACTAGCTGCAAAGTTCACTACACTCTGGTATTCGATCGACATGGAAAAGCAATTGTAGTCAAACACGGTGTTCCACACCTATTATCTGCAGCTGAAGAGGGCCATTGAATCCTTCCATCACATGATGTCGAACACACTTCATAGGTTCAGGCCAATTGTGAATTTCCGTGTAGATAGGCACTTCATCTATATCCCTGCACGCGAAGACAAACACAAAGAAGAGCTCCAGTCCTATTACAATGTCACCGAGGAAGATATTGTTGATACTAAGAGGGGGGTGAATCAGTATCAAGTACAATTTAAAACCTTTTTCAACTTATACTTAAACCATTCAACTATATCCAATGAGCAATGAACAATAGTATAAGA
>JZKD02S0763219.1:241110-264665 GCA_000966675.3 Picea glauca
AATAGTCATGTCCTTTCATTATTAATAATTATTATTTATTAATTATCATTTAATTGTTATGTTATTAATATCTATTTTATATGTATATTTATGTTCTTAACATTGCCTTCCCCTTAAAAATGCTTTGTCCTCAAAGCATAATCACTCGACGGATTCCCTTTGTTCTAGCACACAATATCTTCTCAAATCTTATATGCTTGTAGTTACGACTCTGAATGAAACAGGATGATATAACCTTTGAATTCCCAAACTGATGTGTTGCATCTTTTTGGGAGTGATCCATCCCAAATATACTTTCATTGGAATTGTTTGATGATCGATTGTTCGGATGGGGATTTTCATTTTAAGCTTCCCTACAAATTGTTGATTTTGTCTTCGTTCTTTTTCAGTGTGGTAGTTTATTTGTTGGTAAGAAGAACATTGTTTATTTTCCTCTTCTCATAGTCGTTGGTCGCAATGACTCTTGTGATTTGGATGATGATAAGGCATCCTAATCTCTTGTGATTTTTCCTTGGAATCATCTTATTTTGATGTTTGCAATGATTTGTCAATGTCAGCATTCTTTTGAATTTGAACATCAACTGACTTTGTATTGGTTCCTTTTTCTATTGTCGAAATTTGAATGTCGAATAATTTCTCTATTGGGTCAGTCATTGTTTCCTTGTTGACTAATGATGTTTTGCGATCTAGCTCTTCTTGTAAAGACTTCTTATCATGCTTGAGATTTTTAATTTGAGTTAATAAATCCTGATTATGTCGGCTTAATCATAAAAGTTCTTCCTTATTTTCTGACCTATCATCTTTTTATGATTCTAGATTCTCCTTTCTTTCGTCCTTTAAGATTTTAATTTGTTCAAGTAACTTCTCGTTAAGGTTCCTTAGGCATGAGATTTCTTCCTCTTTTTCAGTTAATTTCTCCTTGAGACCTTGATTTTCTTGTTTTGAATTTTTATTATCTTGCTTCTTGTCTTTTAACTTTCTGATTTTAACTAGTAAATTTTGAGTTCCCGAATACGCTCTTTGAAGTAATGATTATCTTTCTCTGTTAACCCATTAAAATATTTCTCCTTCTCAATTTCAAACTGTAATTTTTTATTGCTCTCTTTATAATGTCCTAGTTCTCCTTTCAATATTCATGATTGTATTTCTAAATTATCTTGATTTTCTTCCATAATAAATTATTTCCCACAAATCGGATATAAGCAATTTTGATTTTTAATTTTTTTCATATACTCAAACTCCATTTCACAAAAATGACATTTAGTCCAAAATTTCGATTTATTGATGGAATTGTCCATTTTTTTTTTATAAACTTGAATTGGTTTTAAAATTTATTTTTAAATTTTAATCGATTTGTACCTTCAAGGTACTTTGCACTTCAAAACTTTTCTTCACCCTTCTTTTTTTTTATCTTCACTTTTTATACTTTATAAAAATACTTTATATCCACTTTAAGTAACCTTTTTTTATACTTTATAAAAGTACTTTTATATTAAGTGATTTAATTGTGTCTTAATTAAATATACTTTTACTTCTCCTTTATCCACAAAGAATATATAAAGCTATTCACTTTTTATAACTTTGAATATGGCCTTAAGATTATTTTTATAATATCCATTTGATAATTAATTTGGATGTACTAGGTATGAGATCTTTTTTTTTAATAATTGGTCATTTGTCTTGCTTTTACTTATTGTAATTTCTTTTAATGGTTTCTCTCTTATACTTTTTGCTATACCTTGAATTTTTAATAATCTTTTTGTAATATATTGTATATATTACTTATCTTAAAAAAAAAAAAATTTAAAGGCACCCTTAAATACTCTTTTTACTTTTCCCCTTTTATTTTAAAAACTTCAAATACTCTTACATAGCTTCAATTATTCAATAATAAGTCACCTTTTTACTTTTATGAAAACTCCTTTTTTTTTTAACAACTCCACTAGAATATACTTTCTCTGAATAATAATAATTAATATCTTTTCTTTTAAAATAAGATATTTATATTATCTCTTTTCCTGGGCCCTTTTAATAAACTTAGCAACTTTTTTTTTAATGAATGATCGTGACCTTTTACGTGAGGTTTCATTTGGGATTCCCCTTTTGACTTCTTTAACTTATATACTTCATTTTTAATCCTTGTAAAGTTATGGGGATACATCTTTTACTCCTCCTAAATTCTTGGTAAAGTCAAAACTGATCCCGAAATAACTCTCTTGAAAATTCTGAAAAAATATATAGTCTGTTACAAAGCCTTGAAATTTAAAATGCATTCATCCTTAGGACTGGGATTGGGGCTCCCGCGGACCATAAAGCAAATATAAACAAGAAATACGCTTGTAGAAGGAAGATGGTGGGCGATGGTAGAACAACAAGACCTGGAAAGAAGAGAGGGAGAAGTTATCAGACTTCAGTTAAACCTTTCTAGTTAAATAAGGATAATAAATGGATGAAAGAACCGATAAAGAAAAAAATATGTGATTATCTTAAAATTACTATGATGGTCTCTCGTCTCTTTACTTGCTTGTTTTTGTCCTTTTATCATCTTCATTAACGGTTATAGGAACCGTCTCAACTGTTTCTTGCCCTTCGTTGGTCAATTTGTCGATTTCTTTTTTGAACCATTCTTTAATAGAGTTTTTCATTGGTGCGACGCTTATCTCATGCTGTATTTTGATGTTGAATAACTCGCCCTCCAAGTCTCTCAAATCAAGGGAAATTCCATGTACTACTTCCTCAATATCTCGATTCTTCACAAAATAGTCCACTAATCAATTGTCTATGTCATCTTCATCATATTCGAGTATGCCGTAAAACTTTTCAACTGATAACCCTTTAAATATCTCAACTTGTTCGTCAAACTGTTACTTTATTAGGAACATTGAGTTGAGAATCAATTTAGGGTCTTGTACTTCTTTAGTACCTCCTGCTAGGTCTATCTCTGCGAGCCTATTGAATAGTTCTTCCTTTTTCAGTATGGCCTCGCCGCATGCTTGAACAATATTATTCAAATTTTTAATCTTTTCTTTCCAACAAACATTTAAATGTTTTATCCGACTTGGGGAAGGAAAATCCTCCTCTCTTCTTCTTAGTTTCGTCATGTTAGAGACTTTTTTTCCAAAGGGTAATACAACATCAATGTAAAACCCTTCTTCATTCTTTACATCAACGTTCAAATATTCATGGAAGGCATTTTCCCTCGAACCAAAAGAAACAATATTCTTCGAAACCTCCCATGCCTTTGTGATCAAAACCATTCTTTTTTTTTAATATTTATTTCTACATAACTCCTCGTTGATGTGAGTAGGCTTGAAGGTCCTTTCAACTTAACAATAGGTGTGGTGGGTTTGAATATTGACAAAGGATTGGAAAAAAGTGGAAGAGGCATTAATGCGTACGCTTATCTCATGCCATATTTTGATGTTGAATAACTCGCCCTCCAAGTCCATCAAATCAAGGGAAATTCCATGTACTCCTTCCTCAATATCTTGATTCTTCACAAAATAGTCCACTAGTCAATTGTCTATGTCATCTTCATCATATTCGAGTATGTCATAAAACTTTTCAACTGATAACCCTTTAAATATCTCAACTTGTTCGTCAAACTGTTACTTTGTTAGGAACATTGAGTTGAGAATCAATTTAGGGTCTTGTACTTCTTTAGTGCCTCCTGATAGGTCTATCTCTGCGAGCCTCTTGAATAGTTATTCCTTTTTCAGTATGGCCTCACCGCATGCTTGAACAATATTATTCAAATTTTTAATCTTTTCTTTCCAACAAACATTTAAATGTTTTATCCGACTTGGGGAGGGAAAATAATCCTCTCTTCTTCTTAGTTCCATCATGTTAGAGACTTTGTTTCCAAAGGGTAATACAACATCAATGTAAAAACCTTCTTCATTCTTCAGATCAACTTGTAAATATTCATGGAAGGCATTTGCCCTCGAACCAAAAGAAACAATATTCTTCGAAACCTCCCATGCCTTTGTGATCAACACCATTCTTTTTTTTAATATTTCTTTCTACATAACTCCTGGCTGATGTGAGTAGGCTTGAAGGTCCTTTCAACTTAACAATGGGTGTGGTGGGTTTGAATATTGACAAAGGACTAGAAAGAAGTGGAAAAGGCATTAATGCGTCTTCAATCTCCCTGATCCATTCTTTCAACTTCATGTTCTCTGCTTCCAAACCACCAATGGAATCATCAAGAGCATCCCCAGTTGCTCTGTGAATTTTAGAGATTTGTGATGATCGCATATATTTTAGGTCAACCTCTGAATGAGATTTACCTTTCTTATTTTTCAAATCGCCTTTTTCAATAATCAATTTCTTAGATTCCTTGTCAAAGACAATGCTTTGGAAAATGAATGACTCTTCTTCACTGAAGGTATCATTCTCAATGATTTCTAATGATGAATTTTGTTGGGCCATATTTCCTGGTTGATCAATTGTGGGAAATTTTTCTCAATATCCACCTCGAGCTCCATGTCTTCAAGAGAGAAGCTATTGATTTCATTTTCTACAAGATTTTCTTCTTCCTCTTGCACAACATTCTTCCTCTTTTTTCTCAAAGGGAGCTTCTGTGAGCTCTCGATTTTTCCAGGTGGGGTATTTTTCTCTCCTCCATCGCTTGAACTACTATTGGTAACTTTCTTAGTTGGGTGGGTTGTTGGAGCATTGCTCCGGGATGTGGTAGTTTTAGGAGTAACAACTAGAGACTGGGTTCTCTTCTCAATGGGACCCTTTCTTGTTTTCTTGTAAAACACATTAGTACTAAGTACCATTTCCAAGTTGATGCAGGAGCATCGCCAACACGTCAAGCGAGCCAGCGCGGAAGCGGAAGACAGCTGGACAAGCCAACACAAATTTTGAAAACACTTGGGAGTTGTTGCGCGACCTTAAATGTGTCATTCAAGATCAAGAGCACTTGTATATTGTAATGGACCTTGAGCGGATAGCTCTCTTCCTTAGGTAGATAGTCGGCATTTAATAGACTTAATGTAGTTAGATAGGAATTTAATTCTAGATTTGATAGCTTTAGAGTCCAAGAGGGAAAACGGATGTAGACACCCTCCTTTGTACATTGTAATATTATTATAGAGAAGAAGCAGAAGAGCATGCAGAGAACTGTATGAAGAACACCCATGTACAGATATTTGAATTAATAGAAAGAGCTTTGATTCGAATTCATGGTTTGCGTTGTTTTCTTTGTGTATTGATGATTATGCTCATGAATGTTTGCTTCCTGTCATACATTTTCTTTTATATGTTGTGTATGTGATTTCATGGTGGAACTAAAGTCTGAAAGGAAGAGTGAACGAGTTTCAATTGTTTCTCTATTTGAGCCAGAGGATTCCTGCAAGGAGTGTATTCGAATTGTCCGCAAGGAGTGCGTTGACAGAAGGGTTCAGGTAGAGATAGCTTTTGTTCTCATTCATCTTAGATGTGCAGTTAGGCACAGGAGCCGTGCAAGGAGTGTGAAGGCCAGGAAAAAGTCTCAGGGTTGTGAACCTGAGTAAATATTTGAAGGACTGCTGCTGCAGGTGTGCGCAGAGTTGAAGAAGACTTCAACACTTAGATAGTTGTTGAAGGGTTGCCGCAAGGAGTGCATGCAAGAAGTTCTCAGAGGAATTGTGAGTCGGTGGGAAAGCTCAGGAGGAATAGGCATGCAAATTCGTTGAAGGATAGTGCAGGGGAGTTACTACTGAAAGTTGCAAGAAGCATTGTAAGTTACGCGCAGGAGGACAAGCTCTAAGAAGGAACACAGTCATTTCGCAGAATCATTGAAGGAGGAATGGACGGTCGGAAATCTCCGAGGAGATTTCGCAAGTTTTCGAGGACCGTTAGATCTTGGAAAGTTGTAGGGGAGATACGATGTTACATTCCCCAAAGGTTTGAAGCTCAGGAGGACGGTGCCATTTATCAGAATCATGAGGATCGTTGGATCTACTCGTGGATCGGCATATCGGGATCTCATGAGTTGAGACTCCAGATTGTCACAACGAAAGTAAGGATATTGCGATACGTGTTATTTCGACGGCTGCGTAGACAGTGTGGGCCACAAAGAGTTGGAGAAGTGGAGTACAGGTGGCACGAAGTCATCGGGATCTCGCAGTGAGAAGTCTCGAGATATTAGCGTTAGGATTCGCGATCCCGTGAAGTACGAAGTCCCAATGAGATAAGGGATTGTTGAAAAGTCAACTCACGTGCGCATCAGCGTTTCGACACATCGGGTATCGGGGTTTGGAAAACTGAGTGTTTGGTGCCGCGAGTTGCGAAGTCGCGATAGAGCCGAAGTCCCGATAGAGGAAAGAGGAAGTCAGCGTTGACTGACATATCGGGTCTCAGGGATTCGAGAACCCAGTGATCGACAGTGAACTTGTGACGTCACGAGTTCCGATTCCCCGATAAGTCAAAGAAGGGGGATCGCTTGAAGAGAACTATGGGTGCAAATTTACCGATAGGGAAATAGAAGAACTTTGACGTTCTTCGGGCCGAGAGAAGAGAATATCCTGTGAGAGCGTGTGGACCTTCTGACCTACGGGTGGTGAAGGGGGTCGTGTTGCCGTCAGAGTGGTATCAGAGCGGGAATATCTCTTTTCTTTCTGTAGCAGAGAGGGAGTAAATTCGCGATCCCGCCAAGAAGAGAAAGACAGTCACCTGATCCAAAGGACAGGGAGGTGAGAAGAAGAGGCAGGTAGGTAGTCAATCCAAAGATGGAGAGACAGATGAGAGATCTCCGAGCAAGACTCGAAGATATGGAGACAACGCAAAGACACACAACTAGTGCAGGGGATCTGAGTGATTTCGATAGTGAGATAAGGGATTGTTGAAAACTAAACTCACGTGCGCATCGGCGTTTCGACACATCGGGTATCGGGGTTTGGAAAACTGAGTGTTTGGTGCCGCGAGTTGCGAAGTCACGATAGAGCCGAAGTCCCGATAGAGGAAAGAGGAATTCAGCATTGACTGACATATCGGGTCTCGGGGATTCGAGAACACAGTGATCAATAGTGAACTTGCAACGTCGCGAGTTCTGATTCCCCGATAAGTCAAAGAAGGGGGATCACTTGAAGAGAACTATGGGTGCAGATTTCCTGATAGGGAAATAGAAGAACTTTGACATTCTTCGGGCTGAGGGAAGAGAATATCCTGTGAGAGCGCGTGGACCTTCCGACTTACAGGTGGTGAAGGGGGACGCGTTGTCGTCAGAGTGGTATCAGAGCGGGAATATCTCTTTTCTTTCTGTAGCAGAGAGGGAGTAAATTCACTATGCCTCCAAGAAGAGAAAGACAGTCACCTGATCCAAAGGACAGGGAGGTGAGAAGAAGAGGTAGGCAGGTAGTCAATCCAAAGATGGAGAGACAGATGAGAGATCTCTGAGCAAGACTCGAAGATATGGAGACAACGCAAAGACGCACAGCTAGTGCAGGGGATATGAGTGATTCCGATAGTGAGATAGAGGCTGAACGAGAGGAGGAAGTTGCAGCTGAAGATGCATCAACCGAGCATTTGATAAAAGCCATTGCCAGGATGGGTACGAAGGAAAAAATGGATATTCCAGTTTACGAGGGAAATCTGGATGCAGAAGAGCTACTAGATTGGATTAGAGCTCTCGACACATACTTCGACTATGAAGAAGTCGAAGAGGACAAGAAAGTCAGACATGCAGTCACAAGACTGAAAGGACATGCAACATTGTGGTGGGACGAGCTACAAGATGACAGACGCTGCAAAGGCAAGTAGAAGATCAAGAGTTGGGATCGAATGATTGCAAAGATGAAGGCAAAGTTCATCCCGAGAGATTACCAAATTACTCTATTCAGGAGGATGCAGAACCTAGGACAGAAGCTGATGACAATGAAAGAATACACTGAGGAATTCTATCGAATGAACATCAGGGTAGGTCATCAGAAGAGCTATGATGAGAAGGTTGCTAGGTATCTGAATGGTCTGAGATATGACATTCAGGATGAATTAAGCATGATAACCATCTGAACGGTGGAAGATGCTTACCAATTGGCTCTGAAAGCTGAGGAGAAGCTAAGCTGTAAGCAAGGACAGTGAGGGTGAGGCAGAAGTTAGCCCAGAGGCAAGGCAGTTGCCCAGGAAAAATACCAGAAGCCCAAGGAGGAATGGAAGAAACCTCAGGGTAAATTTGAAAGAGGTGGAACCTCATAGAGAGGGCCACATGTTGAACAGAGAGGGAAACATACAAAGCAGAGTGGAGGATATGCTGATGGCAATACTTTTCCTCATACTAGAGGTAGAGGAAGAGGCCGAGGTAGAGTAATTACATGCTTCACATGTGGAAAGAATGGGAACAAGTCTTACAAGTGTCTAGAGAAAAAGAAGGATGGAGGAGAATCTCACATCACCGAGGCGCAGAAGCGGGATGTTGAGGCCGAAGACACAAAAGGTGGAAGGTCGTTGATGATGCGTAAATTTCTCTTAACACTCAGGAAAGAGGTGGAGGACTCAGCTCAAAGGACCAGACTGTTCAGAACAACTTGCAAGACCAAGGATAGGGTGTGCAAGGTTATCGTGGACAGTGATAGCACAGATAATCTCGTTTCAACCGAGATGGTAGAGAAGCTAGAGCTGGAGACAACTGATCACCCGAATCCATACAAGGTTTCATGGCTACAGAAGGGACATCAGGTATGTGTCACTAAACAGTGTTTAGTTGAATTCAAGATAGGAGGGTATAATGATAAAGTACTCTGTGATGTCATTCCTATGGATGTATGTCATCTATTGCTAGGTAGACCATGGCAATATGACAGAAATGTGATTCATGACAGGAGAATGAACACATATACCCTAGAGAAGAATGGGAGGACACATAGGTTGCTTCTGATAAAGGATAAGGAGGTGAAGCCAGAGGTAAGCAATACAGTACTTCTCATGAGTGGGAAGGAACTTCTTAATGAGGTTAAGAAGAAAGAAGATCCACAATTCTTTATGGTCAGAAAACCAAGAATTGTTCTGACTAGCACAAGAGTGGATGATTTGCCAGAAGAAGTTCAGGAACTGCTGGAAGAGTTCGATGACATCATAGTGGACGAATTACCTCATTCGTTACCACCGATGAGAAGTGTAAGTCATCATATTGACCTCATACCAGGAGCTATTTTTCCGAATAAAGCCGCGTACAGGTTGACGCCGCAGGAGAATGAAGAGGTTAAGAGGCAAGTTTAGGACTTGTTGGACAAAGGATTGGTCAGGGAAAGCTTGAGTCCGTGTGTTGTTCCGATAGTACTCAGTCCAAAGAAAGACGGAGGCTGGAGGATGTGCACTGATTCAAGGGCGATCAACAAAATAACCATCAGGTACAAGTTTCCATTGTCGAGGATGGATGACTTGATGGATTGCTTGAGCGGAGAAAGATTCTTTTCAAAGATTGATTTAAAGAGAGGATATCGTCAAATTCTTATGAGGGAAGGCGATGAGTGGAAGACAACCTTCAAAACCAACGAAGGACTGTATGAATAGCTAGTCATGTCGTTTGGCTTGACGAATGAACCAAGTACCTTTATGAGGTTGATGAACGAAGTCCTGATGGAGTTCATCGGGAAGTTCGTCATTGTGTATCTGGATGACATACTGATTTACAGTAAATCAGTGGCAGAACACTTGAAGCATTTGGCCATTGTGATGAAAAAGCTACAACAGGAGAAGCTATTGATTAATATGAAGAAGTCCTCATTTATGAAGACAGATCTCATTTACTTGGGTTTTGTTATTTTGGCTAATGAGTTGAGGATGGACCCGGATAAAGTGGAAGTGATCAAAAATTGGCCATCACCGAGAAATATTTTCGAGGTGAGGAGTTTTCATGGTTTGGCTAGTTTCTACCGGAAATTCATTAGGAATTTCAGTGGAATCAGCGCAACGATGATGGATACAGTGAAGAAGCGGCATAATTCTTTTCATTGGACAACAGAGGATGAGAAGAACTTCAATCTGTTGAAGTGGAAGATCATGGAACAACCGGTTTTGGTGTTGCTGGATTTCCTGAAGACATTTCAGGTGAAATGTGACGCAAGTGGGTTTGCCATAGGAGCGGTCTTGAGTCAGGAAGACATGTCGGTTGCATATTTCAGTGAGAAGATGGATGAGGCGAAGCTGAAATATTCTACATATGATAAATAATTCTACGCTATCATATAGGTGTTGAAGAAGTGGAAGCATTACTTGGTCCCAAAAGAATTTGTTTTGTATAGTGATAATCATGCGTTACAGTTTGTGACTCAACAAGAGAAGTTGAATCAGAAACATGCCAAATGGGTAGAGTATATGTAGAATTTCACATTTGTGATTAAGAATATTTCAGGTACTGCTAACAAAGTGGCTGATGCTTTGAGCAGGAAGTGTTTGTTGTTGCAGGAGTTCAAAGTCAAGACGTTAGGCTTTGATGATCTCAGAAACATGTTCGCAGGAGATGCAGATTTTGTAGAAGCATATGAAGCAGCTGAGAATCCAGTTCTCAGAGACATAAGCCCTTGGATAGATTATATGATCCAGGAGGGATTGTTGTTCAGAGGAAATCAACTGTGTATTCTGAAATGCCCCATGAGGGAGAACTTATTGAAGGAGAAACACAATGGAGGATTGGTAGGACATTTTGGCCATGACAAAACATTCGCGAAGTTGAATGAGTCATATTTTTGGCCAGGCATGCGAGTAGATGTCAAGCGGTTTGTTGAAAGATGCAGAATTTGCCAGCATTCAAAGGGGAGGAAGCAAAATGCAGGATTTTATCAGCCATTTCCCATACCAGAGAGGCCATGGGAGGCGATAAGCATGGATTTTGTATTGGGGTTGCCAAGGACACAAAGAGGTGTTGATTCCATCTTTATGGTAGTGGACAGGTTTTCCAAGATGGCACACTTCATTCCATGCCAGAAGACCAGTGATGCGACTCATATCTCAAATCTCTTTTTCAAGGAGGTCATTCGACTTCATGGATTGCCGAAAAGTATAGTTTCAGACAGAGACACAAAATTCATAGGGAATTTCTGGAGGACACTATGGAAGAAGTTGGGGACTAATTTGATGTTTAGTTCTTCTTATCATCCTCAAATGGATGGACAGACAGAAGTGGTCAACAGGAGTCTAGGAGACTTGTTGAGAAGCTTGGTGACAGAGCACCACAGCAGTTGGGACCACATATTGCCACATGCAGAGTTCGCATACAGTGACTCAGTGAACAGGAGCACAGGTAGAAGTCCATTTTAAATTGTATATGGGATGCAGCCAAGAGGAGTATCTGAACTGATGGATTCAGAACAGACTACTACTAGCAGCGCTAGTGCAGAAGTGTTCACTGAGGCGATGAAGGAACTTCAAAGAAGGGTGAAGGAGCGACTGCAGAGATCAAGTCAGGAATATAAGCGTAGAGCAGATCATCATCAGAGACAACTTCAGTTTGAAGTTGGTGATCTAGTTCTGGCACACTTGAGGAAGGCAAGGTTCCCGAGGGGAACATACAACAAGCTGAAGATGAAGAAAATCGGACCATGCAAGGTCTTGAGAAAATTCGGAGAAAACGCTTATGAGATTGAGTTGCTGGATGGCATCAAAATATCTCTGATATTCAATATTGCAGACTTATACCCATACAGAGCTGGAAAATCAGAAACTGGAACAGAAGAGCCAGTGATCCAGTGTATGAAACAGATGCCAGTTGCAGAGAAGCCGCAGATGGAATGCATACTGGAAAGAAAGTGGGTAAGAAGACTCGAAGGAAGGAATACTTCGAGTCTGGTCAAGTGGAAGAACCATCCAGTTGAAGACGCCAGCTGGGAGAGAGAAGCAATGATACAAAAGCATGGACAGACCGTGTAAGAGCTCATGGACAGGAGCCCATGAAAGTTTTCAAGCCAAGGAGTATGATGTAGGAGCATCGCCAACACGTCAAGCGAGCCAGCGTGGAAGCGGAAGACAACTGGACAAGCCAGCACAAATTTTGAAAACACTTGGAAGTTGTTGCGCGACCTTAAATGTGTCATTTAAGATAAAGCACACTTGTATATTGTAATGGACCTTGAGCGGATAGCTCTTGTCCTTAGGTAGATAGTCGACATTTAATAGACTTAATGCAGTTAGATAAGAATTTAATTCTAGATTTGATAGCTTTAGAGTCCAAGAGGGAAAACGGATATAGACACCCTCCTTTGTACATTGTAATATTATTATAGAGAAGAAGCAGAAGAGCATGTAGAGAACTGTATGAAGAACACCCATGTACAAATATTTGAATTAATAGAAATAGCTTTGATTCGAATTCATGGTTTGTGTTGTTTTCTTTGTGTATTGATGATTATGCTCATGAATGTTTGCTTCCTGTCATACATTTGCTTTTATATGTTGTGTATGTGATTTCATGGTGGAACTGAAGTCTGAAAGAAAGAGTGAATAAGTTTCAATTGTTTCTCTATTTGAGCCAGAGGATTCCTGCAAGGAGTGCAGTCGAATTGTCCGCAAGGAGTGCATTGACAGAAGGGTTCAGGTAGAGATAGTTTTTGTTCTCATTCATCTTAGATGGGCAGTTAGGCACAGGAGCCGTGTAAGGAGTGCGCAGGCCAGGAAAAAGTCTCAGGGTTGTGAACCTGAGTAAAGCTTTGAAGGACTGTTGTTGCAGGTGTGCACAGAGTCGAAGAAGACTTCAACACTTAGATAGTTGTTGAAGGGTTTCCGCAAGGAGTGCGTGCAAGAAGTTCTCAGAGGACTTGCGAGTCGGTGGGAAATATCAGGAGGAATAGGCTTGCAAATTCATTGAATGATAGTGTAGGGTAGTTACTACTGAAAGTTGCAAGAAGCGTCGTAAGTTACGCGCAGGAGGACAAGTTCTAAGAAGGAACACAGTCATTTCGTAGAATCATCGAAGGAGGAACGGATGGTCGAAAATCTCCGAGGAGATTTCGTGAGTTTTCGAGGACCGTTAGATCTTGGAAAGTTGCAGGGGAGATACGGTGTTACATTCCCCAAAGGTTTGAAGCTCAGGAGTACGGTGCCATTTATTAGAATCATGAGGATCGTTGGATCAACTCATGGATCGACATATCGGGATCTCATGAGTTGAGACTCCAGATTGTCGTAACGAAAGTCGCGATATTGCGATACGCGATATTCCGACAGCTGCATAGATAGTGGGGGCCACAGAGAGTCGAAGA
The DNA here is from genome assembly GCA_000966675.3 of Picea glauca. Lineage (NCBI taxonomy): Eukaryota > Viridiplantae > Streptophyta > Pinopsida > Pinales > Pinaceae > Picea > Picea glauca. The sequence continues at coordinate 254,289 of JZKD02S0763219.1, forward strand.
AATGGAGTACAGGTGGCACGAAGTCATCAGGATCTCGTCGTGAGAAGTCCCAATATATTAGCGTTAGGATTCGCGATCCCGGGAAGTCCGAAGTCTCAACGAGATAAGGGATCGTTGAAAAGTCAACTCACGTGCGCATCAGCGTTTCGATGCATCGGGTATCGGGGTTTGGAAAACCGAGTGTTTGGTGCCACGAGTTGCAAAGTCGCGATAGATCCGAAGTCTCGATAGAGGAAAGAGGAAGTCAGCGTTGACTGACATATCGAGTCTCGGGGATTCGAGAACCCAGTGATCGATAGTGAACTTGCGACATCGCGAGTTTCGATTCCTCGATAAGTCAAAGAAGGGGGATCGCTTGAAGAGAACTGTGGGTGTAGATTTCCCGATATGGAAATAGAAGAACTTTGACGTTCTTCGGGCCGAGGGAAGAGAAGATCCTGTGAGAGCACATGGACCTTCCGACCTGCGGGTGGTGAAGGGGGCCGCGTTGCTGTCACAAGTCACCAACATTGTGTACATGAGCGCCTTGGTTGTTATCTTCGTCTTCATTTAAAATAGTATGAATGAACAAGTTGTTGAGTCCTACTGACATCATATGTTCCACAAATATTTTGTCAAGGTCAAACCCCTTTATCCTTTTAGCATACTTCAGATTTACATTGTTGAAGTGACTAAAAAACTCATCAATTTTATTTATTTTTTTGAATGTAAAATCTCCAATTTTCCAAGGCAAGGGGATGAATTGATTTTTCCGTTTTTCATGGAAAAAGTGTATCCATAAATTGTATTTACTTTCCACTTCCATGATAAACAATTTATCATATACATGGTACGGAAGAAAAGATGGATTTTCTTTGGAACATAATATCCTTATGACACTATGATTTTCCATCTGTTCTATCGTTCCCTTTTTCCAAGAATTTATTTTCTGGTCAGATATCCCAGGGGTATTTTTACCAAACATCAGTCCTTTGAAAACTGAAACAAAATCATTCTAAACTTTGTAAAAATGTAGAGAATTCTTATGTCTCCACAATGCTTGATACCAGAAGGTAACATGATCAATTTCACAATTCACCCTCTTATACATAGTAAATTTTGGAAATTGACAACAATATACTACCGCAAATACCAAATAGGAAGCCATAAATAATTTCTTGTCCGTTTTGTAATGTGACAATTGGGATGAGATTTCAATGGAAATCAATTTTCCTGAGTCGAAGATAGATTTCTCTTTAAATGTAAAATATAAAATATAAATAATCATGTGAGAAATGGTGGCAGTGCTTTCCTAACCTATCAACCTGGTAAACAACCAAGCGATTTCCAGAAATGGGTTTTTAAAAGAGTCGACATGAATCTTGGTTATGTCTTATGGAACAACAACAGAATTCTCCAAAAACTCAAGCAAGAGATCCAGGACATTATCACGTTTCTTCATAAAATCTCTGCAATTTTCTCCTTTGAAGCGAAGTGTCAACTCCGGGAGCTTAAACATATTACAAAAGACCTGCGATGAAAGAGAGATGGGGGAATGATCTTGGAGTTGTATAATTCATTGTCTCAACACACCATGAAACAAGTTCTTTACAGTTGAATACCTCAGGGACACACCATGCACAAGCAATTCTAGATGTCCATATTACTTCTTTCTGTGCAAGAGGAGATGAGTAATACGAATATGCTCTAGACCACTAGAAGTTCTGGTCTTCACGACCAAAAATATTCAAAGTATCACCACATAACTACTATCGAGTTTCTGCTACCATAGGTTGACAAGAGTGTTCTTTCAACTGGATAATAACTTGAAATGAATCCTTTGGGAGAAATAACAATAATATAACCTTTGGAAAATCGCTCTTTAATGCAATTTAATGAAAAAATATTCTCGAACCCTTCGCTTATTAATGACGATATTTACGAAGCCCGCATGATCAATTATTAGCATTAAACCATACTAAATGCATATTGGGAAAAGCACGAAGATGGCGGGGAAGACAAGAGCAATTTGAATATGGATCCTTTTTTGTGAACTCGCCAACTCGGAAAGCCGTGAACCCACAGTTGTGAATGATAAAAAATAGGCTAAGTGTTGCACAACGGTTGGTCAAGCTTGGATAAATGAGAAATGAAATACTTAGGGCTCGGTACCCATGATAATTCTGACGATCATAATGTAGATAACAGGCCTTTGGGTGCAAAATGGATATTGTGGAACTTGGAAGATGAAATCTTGAACCCATGAACCCGTGGTTGCAAAAATGGTTAAGTATGTTATAACAATGCGATCGATCAGACTCATGACATAGGAACATGAATAGAGGTGAATACTCGTGAACCCATCGATTTTTCGAAATGCGACTAAGTATGGTAACTAGAAAGGTAAAGAGAAGGGAGAAAAGAAAAGGGAAACGAGGGTAGGTACAAAAGAGGGATGAGAAATGGAAAAAAGAAGTTGGAAAAATATAAAAGGAAGGCAAAATTTAGAATCATGGATTAATCTCAAAAATTGGCTCCAACTACGGGACGATAACCCCCTGTAGGTTGTCAAGAATACATAATCTTTGTGTCCAGGAACTTTTGTCTATTGGGCTATGGAGTCAAAGGTAAGAATATACAAACTAAAAAATAAAATTTATGTATAGGAAAATGAGAATTTTTTAGGTGAATAAACCTTTCAAATGTTTCCCATTGACAAACATCATTAATATTTTACCCTTCATGTATTTGAGCATATAGGAATTAAAACCTAGGATATTTTCGATGATGTATGGTCCAATCCAGAGTGCTTCGAATTTTGTGTGCATCAATGGCTTCTCCTTGGTTTTGTTCGAGAGTAACACCAATTCTCCCTTCTGAAAATTATTTACAATTGCATTCTGATCAAAATATCTTTTGATGCTATGTTGTCTCTGAGAAGTTCTATCTAGGGATTTACTTCGTTCTTCCTCCAATTTCAACAACAGGTTGATCCTCCTTTAGATAGGCGAACTATCTTCTGCATATTCTATATTAACCATGAACGTTAGAGCATTGAGTTCGAGGCTAATTGGAATTTTTTCTTCTTTCCCGTAAACCAATGTATACAGAGACATTCTAGTGCTATCTTTCAGAGTCGTTCTGCTTGCCCGCAACGCATCAGTCAACTTTAAATGATGATTCCTTTGGTTCTTGTCAATATTTTTCTTCAATATCTGAATGAGTGTCTTATTTTTGGATTCTGCAACACCATTTCCCTGTAGATAATAGTTTGATGATTTCCCCATAATAATTCCATATTATCCACATAATTCTGTAAATTTGGAACCAATGAAAATCAAACCATTATTAGTGATAAATTTGTTTGGGACACCGAATATTGACAAAATTTCATCTTTGAGGAACTTAATTAACTCTTCAAAATCAACGCTTTTTAATGCCACTACTTCTGGCCACTTAGTAAAATAATCTGTAACGGTGAGAATATACATATGTCCCTTGCTTGAATTTGGGGTTTATTGGCCCAAAGACATCTAGTCCCCATTAGGAGAATGTTTGTTCTACAGATATAAGTTGTAACGACATCATAGATCTCTACATCTTCCCTGAAAATTTCTAGAAAGATACACATTTCCTTATTGTGGCATATGAGTCTCTAAAAATTGATGGCCAATAAAACCCAACTCTTATTATCTTATGGGAAATGGTCATAGGTGCAAAATGTCCACCACATATTCCTTCATGGAATTCCCTCATTAGTCCTTGGGATTTGTTTTCATCAACACATATCTGTAATATACCATCATAGCTCCTTCCGAACAATATATCAACGATTATATCATATTGATTTGACTTCATCTTTAATGTTCTCCGCTCTTTATGGTTCATGGTGACTGGAAACTACCCAGACCTTAAGTAGAATACAAAGTCTCCATACCATTTTGAATTGACCAATGGTTATCCCACTGAAATTGAAATCATTCCATCCAAAGAATCACTATTTGTGATGAGATTACATAAACCTTGTCCTTTAACAACCTTTAAAGGTTTAATTTCAAAATTGTATTCTTGGACCTTCGCCAGCCAGTTAGCCCATTTTACTTCTCTCAATTTTTGATTGAAAATCATCTTCATTGGTGAGGATGGAACATAAGCAATGACATGATAATTTAGTATGTACGTCCGAAAGTGTGCCACAGCTTTCACTAGAGCCAGGGCTTGCTTTTCCAGTTATGAATAACTTGATTCATAATTGTGAAGGGTTTTTCTCATGAAACTGATTGGGAGATCTTCACCCTTGGTATTCCTCTTAGTAACAACATATGCAACAATTGTTTCTGTAGTGAACAAATAGATGATAAAATCCCTTTGAAAATCTAGGCTAATGAGGATTGGAGATGTGGTGATTTCCCTTTTGATATTATTGAAATATTCTTGTGTATCCGTTGTCCATTCAAACCTTTGGTCATTTTTCAACAATAAATTGATCGGCTTCACAATACTTTCATAGTCAGGAACAAATCTTTGCACAAAGTTGATCTTACCAAAAACCAATTGAACTCCTTTCTTAGATGATTGGGGCTTGATTTCATTTATAGCTTTAACTCTTTCTGGATCTATATAAATCCATTCCTTGCATACAATATGACCCAATATTTTACCTTGAGTTACAACGAATAAACATTTCTTTGGATTTAGAGAAACATCATATAATCTGCATTTGTCGAAAACTTTTCTCAAGTGATGAATGTGATCACCCCTTGTTTTTGAATGCACTGTCAAGTCATCTTGATAGTCCGCCATGAATTTTCCTATCAACCCATTAAAATCATGATCCATGGCCCTATGAAATGTGGCTCCTACATTCTTTAAACTAAAGGGCATCCTAGCATATGCATATGTCTCCCAAGGTGTTATTATAATCTTCCATTAATTTATTATCCTTCTTTTTGAAAGAGAAGGGTTTCCTAGGTTCACGAGGAACCTTAATCATAGATCCTTCTTTGTCTGGAAACATCATGAAACTTCCATTGTTCATTATGTATCCCATGATCATGGATGACCAATCTCTTCCCAAAACAACTCCATATGTTGGAGGAAGGTCTACCACAATAATATTGAAAACTATAATAATATGGGGAGCCACTGTGATCCAAGCATAAAAGTCCTTGATTTCTCCATAAGTTGGCACTTGTCTGGAATCAATTGCATATATACTTTCACTAGTCTCGTAATATTTGGTATAGTTCATTCCCAATTCCTCCATGAATGCCAGTGGCATAATATTATTGGTCACTCTAGTATCAACTAAATGATTATGAAGTCATGATTTTCAATTGAAATATAAAAGGGAGGAATTTTACCTCTCAACTTGACGGTTTTTTTGTTCTGGCAATGTTTCAGATTTGTAACAACAACTTCCACTTTTTTATATGGATCATCCAACAATCTCAAAAAATTTTCCCTTTTTTGGGGAATCTTCACCACTTCTGTAAAAGAAAGATTTATCCTTAGCTTACTTAAGTCCTCTACAACATTCTATTTCATATGCATGGAGTTTGACATCAGGTGTTGCTTCTTACTTCCAACGCTATCCGTCATTTTCTCATTTTCCCCTTTCTCATTCATTTTTCTTTATATTTTTGGTTTTTTTTTTCAAAATCATTTTTACTCTTGGATCTATTTACAAATCCTCTTGTCTAGTCGACATTTTCTTGTGATTTGGGGTCATTGTCGCCTTCTTAAAATATATACATGTATGTCTAGCATCCATCCATCTGTACAGTTTCAAAAGTTTCATCATGTGACTAATAGTTCTCTTTCTCAACCATTTTCTCATCATATACACAATCTAGAACAAATGCATTGGGGGTTGACTTCCTGGGGACCCTTGGTCTTTACAGATTATCCATTTTTCAAACCTCACTCTCATGTTGTATTGGGGAGGGTTCCTTATTTTCTCTTAGACTAGAATTCTTGTATTTTCTACATAATTACACCCCCTTATTAGTCTGGTTATCTCATTCTGCATTTTCCTGATAGTTCTATTCATTTGTGCAATTTCAATTCTTTTCTTGGTTTCTTGTGCCACAAAAGGCTCTACCTTCCCATATGGTATGGTTCCCTTGAAAAATCCTCCTCCAATTGTTTGATTTTGGGTCAGACATGGATTTAATGCTTCATTCTTTCTTGAACTAGAGGCTCCTTGATTATCAATATTTAAGCCTCCCAACTGCCTTTGTACCTTTCCCAGGATAATGTCAGGGTCGAAACTTGTCTCAATCATAATTTATTCCATCTCATTGGATTTAATCATTGCTTCCTCCAAGGTATCCATTTGAGACATTATGATAGACAAAATTTCTTCACACTTCATACATTTAAAAAAGATAAACAAAATTTCTTCACATCCATCATAGTTAAACTAAAGATTCCTGATCACATAAAATAAAAAGAAGATGGTCTGTATGCATTAGAGAACTTTAACAGAGTAAAAAAATGGGCAACTCAAATAAAGATAATGATAGATCAATCTCAAATACTTTATACTCAAAACTCAGAGTTACAAAGCACAGTCAAAACTGATCCCAAAAAACTCTCTTGAAAATTCTGAAAAAAATATATAGTCTGTTACAAAGCCTTGAAATTTAAAATGCGTTCATCCTTAGGAATGGGATTGGGGATCTTGTAGACCATAAAGAAAATATAAACAAGAAATAAGATTGTAGAAGGAGGATGGTGGGCGATGGTAGAACAACAAGATCTAGAAAGAAGACAGGGAGAAGTTATCAGACTTCGGTTAAACTTTTCTAGTTAAATAAGAGGAATAACAGGATGAAATAACTGATAAAGAAAGAAAGATGTGATCAAAACAAACTTACTATGATGGTCTCTTGTCTCTTTACTTTATTGCTTCTGTCCTTTATTGTCTTCATTAACAGTTATAGGAACCATCTCAATTGTTTCTTTCCCTTCATTGGTCAATTTTTTGATTGCTTTTTTGAACTATTCTTCAATATAGTTTTTCATTGGTGCGACATTTATCTCATGTCAGATTTTGACGTTGAATAAATCGCCCTCCAAGTCTCTCAAATCAAGGGAAATTCCATGTACTTCTTCCTCAATATCTTGATTCTTCATGGAATCTTCCACTAGACAATTGTCTATGTCATCTTCATCATATTCGAGTATACCGTAAAACTTTTCAACTGATAACCCTTTAAATATCTCAACTTGTTCATCAAATTGTTGCTTCGTTAGGAACATTGAGTTGAGAATCACTTTAGAGTCTTGTACTTCGTTAGTACCTCCTAGTAGGTATATCTTTGTGAGCCTCTTGAACAATTCTTCTTTTTTTCAGTATGGCCTCACCACATGCTTGAACAATATTATTCAAATTTTTAATCTTTTCCTTCCAACAAGCATTCAACTATTTTATCCAACTTGGGGAGGGCAGATCCTCATCTCTTCTTCTTAGTTCCGTCATGTTAGAGACTTTGTTTCCAAAGGGTAATACAATATCAATGTAAAAACCTTCTTTTTTCTTTAGATCAAATTGCAAATATTCATGGAAGGCATTTTCCCTCGAACCAAAAGAAACAATATTCTTCAAAACCTCCCATGCCTCTATGATCAACACCATTCTTTCTTAATATTTATTTATACATAACTCCTGGATGATGTGAGTAGGCTTGAAGGTCCTTTCAACTTAACAAGTGTGGTGGGTTTGACTATTGACAAAGGACTTGCAAGAAGTGGAAGAGGCATTAATGCATCTTCCAAGTCCCTGATCCTTTCTTTCAACTTTGTGTTCTCTGCTTCCAAACCACCAATGGAATCATCAAGAGAATCCCTAGTTGCTCTATGAATTTTAGATATTTGGGATGACCGCATATCTTTTAGGTCAACCTATGAATGATATTTTACTTTCTTATTTTTCAGATCACCTTTTTCAATAATCAATTTCTTAGATTCCTTGTCAAATACAACGCTTTGAAAAGTGAATGACTCTTCTTCAGTGAAGGTCTCATTCTCAATGATTTCTAATGAAGAATTTTGTTGGGCCATATTTCTCGGTTGATCAATTGTGGGAAACATTTTCTCAATATCCACCTCGAGCTGCATGTCTTCAAGAGAGAAGCTATTGATGTCATTTTCTACGATATTTTCTTCTTCCTCTTGCACAACATTCTTCCTCTTTTTTTCTCAGAGGGAGCTTGTGTGAGCTCTCAATTTTTCCAGGTGGGAGATTTTTCTCTCCTCCACCACTAGAACTATAGTTGGTAATTTTCCTAGTTGGGTGGGCCGTTGGAGCATTGCACCGGGATGTGGTAGTTTTAGGAGTAACAACTGGAGACTGGGCACTCTTCTCACTGGGACCCTTTCCCATTTGCTTGCAAAACTCATTAGTACTAAGTATTGTTTCCAAGTCACCAACATTGTGTACATGAGAGCCTTGGTTGTTATATTCTTCTTTCATTTAAAATTGTATGAATGAACTAGTTGTTGAATCCTATTGACAACATATGTTCCACAAAGATTTTTTTAGGGTCAAACCCCTTTATCCTTTCAACATACTTCAGATTTACATTGTTGAAGTGACTCACAAATTCATCAATTTTATTTATGTTTTTGAATGTAAAATCTCCAATTTTCCAAGGCAAGGGGATGACTTGCTTTTTCCATTTTTCAAGGAAAAAGTGCAGCCATAAATTGTATTGCCTTGCCACTTCTGTGATAAACAATCTATCAGATACATGATAAGGAAGAAAAGAGGGATTTTGATTGGAATAGAAGATCTTGATGACACTATGATTTGAAATTTGTTATATCATTCCCTTTTCTCCAAGAATTTATTTTCGTGGTCAGATATCCTGGGGGTATTTTTACTAAACAACAATCGTTTGAAAACTGAAACAAAATCATTGTAAACTTCGTAAAAATATAGAGAAGTCTTGTGTCTCCACAATGCTTGATACCAGAAGGTAACTAGATCAATTTCATAGTTCACCCTCTTACACATAGTCAATTTTGGAAATTGACAACAATATACTATCACAAATACCAAATAGGAAGCCATAAAGAATTTCTTGTCCTTTTTGTAATGTGACAATTGGGAGGATATTTCAACGGAAATCATTTTTCTCTAGTCGAAGATAGCTTGCTCTTTAACTGTAAAATATAAAATATAAAGAATCATGCAAGAAATGGTGGCGGTGCTTTCCTGACCTATCAACTTGGTAAACAACCAAGCGATTTCCCGAAAGGGGTTTTCAAAAGAGTCAACCTGAATCCTGGTTATGTCTTCTAGAACAATCGTGGGATTCTCCAAAAACTCAGGCAAGATATCCATGCCATTGTCATGTTTCTTCATAAAATCTCTGCAATATTCTCCTTTGAAGGTAAGTGTCAGGTCAGGGAGCTTCAACATATTACAAAAGACCTGCAGTCAAAGAGAGATGGGGGACTGATCTTGGAGTTGTATAATTGCTCAGAACGTATTTCTGAACGCACCATGCAACAAGTTCTTTATAGTCGAATGCCTCAAGGACACACCCTATGCGAGCAATTCCAGATGTCCATATTAGTTCTTTCTATGCAAGAGAAGATGAGTAATACAAATACACTCTGGACCACTGGAAGTTCATGTCTTCATGACCAAAAATATTCAAAATATCATTACATAACTTCTATTGAGATGCTATTACCATATATTGATGAGAGTGTTCTTTCAAATGGATAATAACTTGAAATGAATCCTTTCGGAGAGATAACAATAATATAATATTTGGAAAATCGTGCTTTAATGCAATTTAATGAAACAATAGTCTCGATCCCTTCACTTATTAATGACGATATTTATAGAGCCTACATGATCAATTATTAACATTAAAACATACTAAATGTATATTGGGAAAAGCACGAAGATGGCGGGGACGGACAAGAGAAATTTGAATATGGATCTTTTTTTTTGAACCCGCCAACTCAGAAACTCGCAAACCCGCAATTACAAATTATAAAAAATAGGCTAAGCGTTGCACATCGGTCGGTCGAACTTGGATATAGGAGAAATGAAATACTTGGGCTCAGTACCCATGAAAATTATGGCGATCATAATGTAGATCATGGGCCTTTAGGTGCACAATAGAGATTGTGGAACTTGGAAGATGAAATTGTGAACCAGTGAACCCGCGATTGCAAAAATGGTTAAGTATGTTATAATAAGGCGGTTGGTCAAGCTCATGACATAGGAACATGAATGGAGATGAAGACTCGTGAGTCCACCTGTTGGACACACCTACCACACTTAGAGGGGGGGTGAATGAGTGTGGGGCTCTTTTTCCCAAAACTTCCCTCTTTCACAAAAACTCATCAATTAGCATTCAACATTTATTCATT